>CAUYLG010068057.1:0-84479 GCA_963573385.1 Cacajao melanocephalus
AAGCTGAGGCAGAAGAATCGCTTGAACTCGGGAGGTGGAGGTTGCAGTGAGCCCAGACCACGCCACTGCACTCCAGTCCGGGCAAGAACAAGACTGTTTCTCAAAAAAAAAAAAAAAAAAAAAAAAAAAAATATATATAAATATATATATATATATTTTTTTTTTTTTTTTTTAGATGGAGTTTCCCACTTGTTGCCCAGCTGGAGTGCAATGGCAAAAACTAGGCTCACTGCAGCCTCCACCTCCCAGGTTCAAGTGATTCTCCTGCATCAGCCTCCAGAGTAGCTGGGATTATAGGCACGTGCCACACACCTGGCTAATTTTTGTATTTTTAGTAGAGCTAGGGTTTCACCATGTTGGTCAGGCTGGTCTTGAACTCCTGACCTCAGTTGATCCACCAGCCTCCACCTCCCAAAGTGCTGGGATTACTGGTGTGAGCCACCACGCTAGGCCTACAAAAAATATTTTTGAAACATAAATGAGAGTAATATATCTGGTGATGGTAAGTACTATGAAGACAAATAAAGCAGATTAAAAAGATAGGGAATACCTGTAGAAGACTGCTAGTTTAGGTGGATAATGAACAAATACACACATTGCTAGTATATAATGTCACACAGTGTAAGCACCAGGAAGAGATTAAAGCAGGGTAAGGAGACAGAGAGTGCCACTGGGAGAGGGATGCCTATTGTAGATAAAGTGGACAAGGAAGGACAAAGGGGTGACATTTGAGCAGAGGCATAAAGGATACAGACATCTTCCAGGCAGCAGGTGTAAAGGCTGTGAAGGAGGGCAGATAATAGTGTCCCTGGAAAAAGCTAGATGGCCAGGACAGGTGAGCAGAGGCTGGGGAGATGTTTCAGGACCAAGAAGGGGCATGGGGAGCAGGCTGGGTTGAATGTAATGTGCTGAGAGTTTCAAGCAGAGGGACAGACACGACTGAATACACATCTGGAGAGACTTGTTCTGTTTGCTCTGTGCTGGTTCACCATAGGGAGGCAGAAATAAAGTAAGGAGGCTCATAGAAATCTGGCATGAAATGGTGGGGACTTAGTCTGAGATATTAACGATGAAAGTGATAAAAATTGGTTGGATTTAGTCAGGTAGCAACTGCAAGAAAAAAATAAAAATAAACCTAGGTAACATTTATGGCACCATGTCATACACCTGTTGCTATCCTAAATGCATTCTACATATTGTCTCCTTTAATTCTCAATATGACTTCATTAAAAAAAAAAAAGCATGCTTATTTCCAGCTCACATTTGAGGAAACAGATGCCTATGAAGGTTAAGTCACAGGGCCAAGGTTGTTGAGTTTGAAAGTGTTAAGTGATAGGTCGACACTACCCTTTCCACCAACTCCTGAGGCAAGCAGAGTAGATATTTGTTATCTTTAGTGATATGGTTTGGCTGTGTCGCCACCCAAATCTCATCTTGAATTGCAGCTCCCATAATTCCCACATGTTGTGGGGGGGATCTGGTGGGAGATAATTGAATCATGGGGGCGGTTTCCTCCATACTGTTCTCGTGGTGCTGAAAAAGTCTCATGAGACCTGATGGTTTTATAAGGGGTTCCCCCTTCGCTTGGCTCTCATTCTGTCTTGCCTGCCACCATGTAAGATGTGCCTTTTTGCCTTTCATCATGATTGTGAGGCCTCCCCAGCCACATGGAACTGTGAGTCCATTAAACCTCTTTTTCTTTATAAAGTAGCCAGTCTCATGTATGTCTTTACTAGGAGTGTGAAAATGGACGAATACACTTATTTTTTAGATATAAAAAAATGGGCTCAGAAAAGTTCAGTTGTGACTGAATCCCAGGTGGTTTTGACTCTGGAACCTGTGATCCTGGCTTTTGTATGTCCCTGTGGCATTCCTAGCTGGCCATTCTAGAATGGAGGTGGATCAAGGGGCCACTGTAGGCAGAGTAGAGTGTATGAGTAAGGGCAGAGGGGCCGGAGGAGCCCAAGTAGGAGGGAGGCGGTTGTAGGAGACAGCTGTGGTCTGTCCCTCCCTCACCTGTAGACCGGGGTCTGTGAGAAATGGAGGTGTGGATAGAAGACCCCATGCATCAGTTCTCCAAAAGGGCTCTGTGAGGTCAGGGGCATTGCTTGGGTTCTCAGGCATCCAGAATAGAGGAGTGGGCTATTTGACTTTACCTCAGTCAAAGCACCATAGGGGGTTCTGGGGCATGGGGTGGATGATTTTTGGGTGAGTGTATTTCCGAAACACTTGCCTGGAGGCATTTGACAGGGTTCTGAGCCTCTAAATGATCTGTAGCCAGTGAAATTCGAGTCATTACTGTTACTGTGGCCTCATAAGCTAGAATATGAACTCTTACTGGTTCATGTAGCCAGAGGGTTGGGTTGAAAATGGTGGCTTGGGACTTCTAAAACCACAAGGTCAAATCCACACACAGGTGTGCTTAGAAAAAACTATGAAATCATTTTAAGATCCACTTCCCTTCCATAGCCTTGGAGGAGCAACTGAGGGAGGCAGATAACATTCAGGTTAGGAGCCCCATAAACAGCTGGAAAACCCCAGTGAGAGGGCATCATCAGCATTTCCTCCCTCACTCATTGAAATTGTGGAAGTGGGGAGGACTGCAGTGAAAACAAAGTATCTGTCATCTCTCACCACTTTTCTGCATTGTGCAGTTGTACTGTTGTGTGAAAGCATCCAGATCTTGGAGTATAAGACATAAATCAATGCCTCATGTGGGAGCATCATCTTATTAATAACTTACATAGAGTGTTGCAAATCTGTTCATATCTCTTGTGTCAGCTACCCTTCCCACCAACTCCTGAGGCAAGCAGAGTAGATATTTGTTATCCTTATTATCAATAAGGTTTGGCTGTGCCCCCACCCAAATCTCATCTTGAATTGCATAATTCCCACATGTTGTGGGAGGTAATTGAATCATGAGAGCAGCTTCCTCTGTACTGCTCTCGTGGTAGTGAATAAGTCTCACAAGATCTGATGGTTTGATAAGGGGAAGCCCCTTTTGCCTGGCTCTTATTCTGTCTTGTCTGACACCATGTAAGACGTGCCTTTTCACCTTTCACCATGATTGTGGGGCCTCCCCAGCCACATGGAACTGTGAGTCCATTAAACCTCTTTTTAGTTATAAATTAGCCAGTCTTGTGTATGGCTTTATCAGCAGCATGAAAATGGATGAATACACTTACGTTTTAGATATTTAAAAATGGGCTCAGAAAAGATTCTCTACATCATCAGCTATTAGGGAGATGCAAATCAAAACCACAAGGAGATATCACTTCACACCTTACTAGGATGATTATAAAAACAACAGAAAATAGTATTGATGAGAAAATGGGGAAATTGGAATCCTTGTGTATTTTGATGGGAATATAAAATGGTGCTACCTTTGGGAGGCTGAGGCAGGTGGATCATGAGGCCAGGAGTTTGAGACCAGCCTGGCCAACATGGTGAAACGCTGTTTCTACTAAAAATACAAAAAGTAGCCGGGCATGGTGGCAGACCTGTAATTCCCGCTACTCAGGAGACTGAGGCAGGAGAACTGCTTGAGCCTGGGAGGCAGAGGTTGCAGTGAGCCAACATCCAGCCCACTTCAGCCTGGGTGATAGAGTGAGGCTCTGTCTCACATAAAATAAAAGTAAAAATAAAATAGAATAGAATAAAATAAAATGGTGTTGCCACAATAGAAACTAGTCTGGAAGTTCCTCAAAAGATGAAACATAGTACTATTTAATACTATATGACCCAGAAATTCCACTCAGGTACATATCTAAAAGAACAGAATGCAGAGACTTGAACAGATATTTGTACTCCAATGTTCATAGCAGCATTCTTCACAATAGTCAAGCATTGTTCATAGCCCAAGTGTCTGCTGACAGATGAATAGATAGACAAAATGTGGTCTATTCACCCAGTATAATATTGTTCATCCTTAAAAAGGAAGGAAATTCTGACACATGCTACAGCAGGGGTGAACCTGGAGGACATTATGCTAAGTGAAATAAGCCAGATACAAACTACAACATACAGCCATTGTATGATTCTACTTATATGAGGTACCTAGAGTAGGCAAATTCATAGAAACAGAAAGTACACTAGAGTTGATCAGGAATCAGAGGAGGGAGGTAGGGGAGTTATTTTTTCAAGAGTACTGAGTTTTTTTTGAAGATGATTAAAAAGTTTTAGATATAGATCATAGTGATGCTAATACAGTACTGTGAATATGGTACCACTGAATTGTGTACTTAAAAATAGTTAAAATGATAAGTATATGTAACATATATTTTACAATGATTAAAAAATCCAGAAACAAACCCTGGGTCTGTCACACAAGTAGTAATGGTGGAGGTGGCTTCAGACGTAGTTGGGTCTTCTGATCACAGTCCTGCCCCGCCCGTCATCAGCTATGATGTGGCCCTCCTTGGTACCCAAACAGCATGGTCATAGTTTAAATCTTAGGATAATGAGCTCCTTTGGTGGCCTCAGCAGTTAACTCCCAAGTCAGATGGGTTCAGGGTGACATGATCTTGTGTGCAAATCAGCAGCAGGATGAGATCTCAACTTATAAGTTAACTCTATATACAAGCCCAGAAAGTACGATGTAAAAATGATTCCACCTACTTTAAACTATTTAGAACTCTTATTTTAAAAATAGAAAGTAAGAACATGACTCAGATATAAGAGTAAGATCAAATATCAATTTCTGCACCCTCTTGGCCGCTGTAAAGTTGCTTTCTTGATTAGTCTCCTTTGCAGTCTGTCTTCAGAAATACAGGCTGGGTGCAGCGTCTCCAGCTGTAATCTCAGCACTTTGGGAAGCTGAGGTGGGACGATTTTTTTTGCGGCCAGAGGACTGAGATCAGCCTAGGCAATATGGACAGACCCTTATTTCTACAAAAAGTTAAAAAAAAAAAAAAAAAAAAAACGTAGCGTGGCATGTAGTCCCAGCTATTTGAGAAGCTGAGGAGAGAGGACCACTCGAGCTCAGGAGTTCAAAGCTGCAGTGAGCTATG
Source organism: Cacajao melanocephalus (assembly GCA_963573385.1). Lineage (NCBI taxonomy): Eukaryota > Metazoa > Chordata > Mammalia > Primates > Pitheciidae > Cacajao > Cacajao melanocephalus. The sequence goes on from CAUYLG010068057.1 coordinate 5,010, forward strand.
ATTGTGTCACTGCATTCCAGCCCGGGTGACAGAGTGAGATCTTGTCTCTAAACAAAAGAAGGAAAAACAGAAAGATCACAAGTCATTTAGAGGTGAGCAGCTTTTGCATGATGCCAAATATACATACTGATGGGAGGTCTGCAAGAGTAGAAAATTAATCAGAGATAGACGTCCTCCTAATTAAAACAATTGGAAAGAGTGATTTGTAATGAGAAGCTTTGTTTCCCAAACCTGGAGAGAGGGCTCTGACTTGTGTCAGGAGCCCCCCTAGTGGCTTGGGATGCAGCTCAGGACAATCGGCCTCAGGCCCCCAGTGAGTCAGCTGTGCAGGATGGTGGGGGGCTCCCAGTGGCCCTGCCTCAGTTAAGCTGTGTCCTCAAATTCAGGAGCTCTTCACTTCTTTTCTCCCTCTGAGCTCCTTCTTGTGTCTTCCCTGTCAAAAGTCACCTCCAACTGTATTTGGTGCCCTCATGTTATCATCAGGACCAACCACTGGATCAGGACATCTAGTCCTATGCTACCTGGTGCCTCAGTTTCTAAATTATCCTTCCTGGATCTCAGCTTCCTCTTACTTCATGCAAAAATCCGATTAATAAGAAACAGTCACTCTTAGCTGGTTGTTCTTAAAAGAAAGATATCTGAGGAAACTGATTCATGCTTCAGCGTGGCTGTTTGCAAAAGTGTTTAACATTACAGGGATGTTTTGCATTTGAAAGTGTAGCTTGGTAGCTCACATGGCTGAATATTACAGAGGAATTTCAAGAGAGGATTTTCTCTGTCTCTTGGGTCTTACGTATTCACTCAAATATTTTAAATCTTCCTTTCCTGTGTCAAACTTTAGTAGTAGGTGTTGGAGTTATAAATATTATACCTTTAAAGAACATCACCGTCAGTGTAGAGATAGATAAGTAGAAAGTGGTAATGCATTCTGATTAAGGCCAGAATAATTGCATAACTACGGACTTTTGCTATATAAGACATTAAACGTCCCTGTTTTCTGAGCCTATTGGACACAGGATGTTCAGTTACCCTACCACCTTCTCCACTAGGGTGTAACCTACAAGACAACGGAGACCATCAGATTTGCTTCCTGGGGTGTACCCCGAGTGTCTAGAACAGAACCAGGTCTACATGGAGGCCATACAATAAAAGTCAATTGAATGAATGAATAAATTAATAAATTTGAACAGAGTGACATGAAGCCCCTTACATGGTGAGCATGAGCATGGATGGGTGCTGGAATTACACAGGGTGCGAGGACTTCCCGTGTTCTATGCATGGGCGCACTAGCTCCTTCCAGCCTCACTTGCTCTACAGTAACCCTCCTTTCTACCCTGCCATCATGTTTTACTCTCTACTAGATCATTCTCATCAACATGCCCTTCCTTTCCAGCTGACATTCCATTTCTTTGTTCCTCTTTGCAGTAAATCTCAAAAGAGTTGTCCAGACCTACTGTCCTCGAGTCCTCTTTTCTCTATTCTCTCTCGTTCAGTCAGTTCTGACCCCAGTCTCCCCACCAAGTCTGTGCTTTTAGAGCTCCTCCATGCCACCATGTTGCTAAACGTAGTGGTCCCCTCTCTATTCTCATCCTACTTACGCAGCAGCAGCATTCAGCACAGATAATCACCCCCTCGTCCTGGATACAGGTTCTTCAACTGTACAGATCCATCAGGTGGATATAGTTTTTCTGCCTGGCTTCCAGACACCTCTGTGGTCTTGTTTTAACCTACTTCATTGGACATTCCTTTTTTGTCTACTCTGCTGCTTCCTCCCCTTTCTCTCTGGCTTCTTAAAGATGGTCTGTCCAAGGCTCAGTCCTTGGTCCTCTTCTCTTTTTCTTTCCTTGGAGATCAAAATACCATTTTTATGCTTACAACTTTCAAATTTATGTCTTCAGCTAGGTCTCTCTTCTGAACTCCAGACTCATATCTCCAACTGCCATTCGACATCACCCCTGGCGTGTCTGTCAGACACTTCGAGCCTACCATGCTGGAATGGGATTCTGTGCCTGGTCCACTTTTCCATTGCTCATGCCCAAGTCTTAGAGTCCTCGATCTCTCTCTCTTTCTCACCTCCCAAATCCAAACCATCAGGAAATTCTATTTGCTCTATGTTCGATACATACTCAGAATTGGAGCACTTGTTATCACCCACACTGAGCACTACCACCCTTGCCTGAGCCCCTATCCTTTCTCGCCTGAATAATGGCAATAACCCCTAACATAATAGCCTATTCCCAACAGGGCAGCCAAACCCATTCCCTTAAAAATAAGTCAAATAGTGGGACTCCTCTAATCCAAATCTCTCCATGGCTCACCATTGCCCAGGTTAAAACTAAATGGTCTAAAAGACCTTCCATGATCTGCTTGCCTTCGCTAAACTGTCCCCATTGTGTCCTCTTTCCCATCCATCCCTCCTGTTCGCACCAGCCACAATTTCTCCTTGTTATTCCCGCTTCCGCCCTGGGGCCTTTGCTCTATGCTTTTTCTGTAAAGGGCCAGATAGCAAATATTTTAGGTTTTGTGGGCCATAGAGTCTCTTTCCCAGCTATTCACTCTGCCGTTGCAGTGCAAAAGCAGCCACGGACAATACACGAACGAATGAGTGTGGCTGTGTTCCAGCACAACCTTCTTTATGGATGCTGAAGTTTGAATTTCATGTCATTTTTAGATGTCATAAAATATTACACTTCTTTTGATTTCTGCCAATTGTTTAAACTTGTAAGAACCAGTCTTAGCTGGTGGGTCATCTAAAAATTCATGGCAGACTGAATTTGACCCCCAGGCCACAGCTCACTGCTGCCTGCTCTAACTGTACTGTGAAGGGAATGTTCTTGCTACTGACATCTACTGGGCTCCTCCTTTATCTCTTTAATTCTTTGGTTGAATCTCACCTTTTTATTTACTTATTTTTTCGAGATAGAGTCTCACTCTGTCACCCAGGCTGTAATGCAGTGGCACAATCTTGGCTTACTGCAACCTCCACCTCCTTGGTTCAAGCGATTCTCTTGCCTCAGCCTCCTGAGTAACTGGGACTACAGGTGAGCACCACAACACCCGGCTAGCTTTCGTATTTTTAGTAGAGACGGGGTTTCACCATGTTAGACAGGATGCTCTTGATCTCCTGACCTGTGATCCGCCTGCCTAGGCCTCCCAAAGAGCTAGGATTACAGGTGTGAGCCGCCGCGCCCGGCCGAATCTCACCTTCTTAATGCAGCTTGTCCTGACTACCTTTTCCCTACCTCCCTTAACATTCTCCATCATGTTTACTTTGCTCTGCTTTTTTTTCTTTTTGCACACACCTATCAACTTCTAACATATTACCTCATTTACTCATTTTTATGTTTATTGTGTTTCCATGTCCCTTCTCCTCATCCTCCCTAGAATGCAAGCTGCACTAGGGTGAGGAAATTTGTATTTGATTCATTGTTGTGATCAGGGCCTGGAGCAAAATGGGTGCTCAATAAATTATTTGTTAATTATTTATTATGAGTGGCCATTTATTAGTGGTTGTTATCAGATTATCGTGCTTTTTGCATTTCTATACTGCACAGTCTGAATCCACCTAAAAGCATCAGGAAAGGCTGGACAGAAGAGGTGACATCTGAGCTGAGTCTAAAAGAGTGTAAGAGGAATTCATGGTATGGAAAAGGAGAGGGGAGGGCAGTGCAAACAGAAGAAGCTGTGTGTGCTGACTCTGGATTCAGGGAAGGGGGTGAGGCCTGGGAACTGGCATTAGTTCAGTGTGGCCGGGAGAGGATTGGTGGGGGAGAGACTGGAAGAGTCAGTAGCCATTGGAGATGGCATTGGTATGAACAAACATGGGTGCTAGTCACAGATTTCTGCAGATTCAGAAGACAGCTTTCTGGAGCTCTGAGTAAGGCCAGACTTGCTCCTGTTGTTCCATGCCCAAGGGGTGTTCAGACAAGCACTCCAGGATCATTCCTCAATACTTTTCTCCAAACTGCCTCACCATAAAACAAGTGAGCAGCATGAGTCCCAGGGCATTTGACCAAGATGCCGTGGGCAGCAGTGTTTCCTGAGGCAAATCGCACCATGTGTTCTCAGCCCCCAAAGCCCTTGTGTGGGCAGCAGCAATATGGCGTGATTCAGATCTGCAGAGCGCATCCCCAGGCAGAGGCCTCTGAGACCCTGCTTTCTCCACTGGCTCGGTGGTGCACAGAGAGGCTTTCCACTTCTCACTGCTTATTCTGTGCAAGGCCTGATGGGGGTTGAGTGGCAACGTGGGAGGAAGTCTCTGGTCCCGGAGGAGAAGGCTCACGCAGGTAGAGCTTTTCACAAAGCAGAGTGCAACAAGAACTTCAAAGACAGACATGAGTCTTGAGGAAAGAGTAGCCTCTCCTGAATGGAGAGATCAGGGAAGACCTCCTGGAGGTACTGGCATTTTGTGTCAGTCTTAAGTTAACAATGGCAGGAGATGGGGAAGGAAACTCACAACAGGATTTTTGGTGTGCAAGCAGCCTCTAGATGAGCACCAGAGCAAGCATTGTACTAATTGCACAAATAATGACCATTTTGCAGACAGCTAAAGAACCTGGCCCTGGCAGATGTTGTCAGATGTATCCATTTTGTCCTATAATCTTTAAATAATCCTTTCATGAAGTATTATCTGAGGGAAAGACCTAATCCATTCTCCCCCAGTAGGAGGGGAATTATCTTTGTGATGGTGTAAAATAATCCTTTTAGGTGACATGAAACCAACTCTCAGTCTAAATCCCCGTTCTCCCTCCCCCACAGGTGCCATTATTATGGTTAAGAACTGTATTTAAGAAATAAGCAGGAAGGCTGGAGGGGCTATTTGGGGCCTCACGTAGCATTCCGTTGGAAGATGATTTTCCTGAAGTCACAATGTGGGTTTTTGACCAGCTGTGCTGAGGATCTTACTGCCTCCAGTTTGAGGGAAGCCTCCATTTCCTAGATGAGGAGCCAAGGCCCCTGACCCAGTCGCCCAGAGGCTCTGCCCTAAGAGGTGCTTAGAGACTGAGGGCTGAGGTGAGAGGAGTGACTAAAGGCAACCCCGGGTGAAAAGAGTATTGGAAGCAGAGTATTTCACAGGCTGTGGGAACAGGGAGGTAATCTCCTTACAACCACTGTCATTTGAGGGAAAGTCAACCCAGCGGGGGGAGAAGGGCACAGAGTTTAGAAACAGACCCTGGGTTCAAGTTGTCACGTTGTCACTTACTAAATGTGTGTTTTGGGGACATCACTTAATTTCTCTTTTAGAATACGTAAAATGGGAGCAACATTGGTAAAGCTCTTTCTTGTAAGATACGCGTGGGGAAAAGCTATATATGCAGTAGATGAGAATGTCTGGGCCAGAGCATTTAAGAGCTGTACCTGAGGTCAAAGTACAAGTAAGGGCTGGAGTCAAATGAGTCCACAGGGCTCCTCAAATCCTGGGTCTCTTCCTGTTATACCAGCTGAGTGTCCACTTTGCAGGGTAGCTTAATAAGATAGAATTGTTCATGAGACTACTGGTTGACCCCACTAACTATCATTTACATTCTTTCTCCTGGTCATATTATGCAAACCTGTCCTCTAGCTTGTAATGTAAATAGCCCATCGGTTATTCTCCCTATACCTAATACCATCTATTTTATCCATCCATTTACTGGAGCAAGATGTATCAAGCACATACTATCTGTCTATCAAGCATTGTGTGACATGCTGGGGGCTCCATCAGGAAAGGTTGTGTGAGCACTGAAGGAACACAGACTTGAGGAGGAGACAAACCTGTACCCAAACTATGTGATGAGAAGTTTGCACAAAGCGTTGAAGGTGAAAGAAGGATGGCAATCATAATTACAGCATTCTGATTTTTACAGGAGGAGGAAAGGGAGGATCAGGAGAGGCTACACAGAGGGAGTGATGAAGACTGGGATGATCTAGATTGTGTAGCAGAGAAAGTCCTCAGTAGGGGGATGCCATGGGAGAGTGTGTGTGTGTGTGTGTGTGTGTGTGTGTGTGGTGGGGGGCGATTAGGGCAGGGTGTTAGCAGGGAGCAGGGCATCACAGGGAGAGGAAACAATGAGTGCCAACCCATGTTGGACCTGCTGCTCTGCCTCAGCATGGCTGGATGGCAAAAGGGGCAGACGAGGGTAGGAGAGATGCTGGGAGTCGGAGCTGGCAGGAGCAAAAAAGCAAAGGTATGGCCCAGCCTCCAAGGAGTTAAGCTTTATCCTGCAGCTCCTTTGAAATCCTTCTAAACAGGGGAGTGACATGATTAGATTTGAGAAAGATAATTCTGGTGGCACTGTGCTGCACAGATGGGAGAGGAGAAAATTGGAAACAAGGAACTCTGTTCTGCAAAGATTGTGATAATCCAGGCAAGGGATGATGAGGGTCTGAGCGAGGGCAGGTGCATGGTAATGGAGATGAAGTGGATTGGAGAGAGATTTAAAGAGACAAATCAGTCTGGCGACTCATGGAGGGTGGGGGAGGTCAGGAAGAGGGGAAGAGAACATTCCCTGGCGTCTCTGGTTTGGGCAGTGTTCCTCAGAGAACACAGGGTGAGGAGGAGGTAGAGTTAACGGATGAGAGGACAGAATTATCAATTGTGCTTCAAATTTGTTGAGTGTTAGGACTCCCAGGAAAAGGTGTCTAGTTGGAGATTGAAATGGGTTTAACATTTAGGAGAGAGTTTCACTTAGAATACACATATTTAGTAAGTGTCTTTGTATCAGGTGGCTTTCTAGTATTTGGAGATAAGCATTAAATATGATGAACAAGGTCTCTACTGTCATAAAGTGTCATTCCAGTAAGGGAGAACAAACAAACCCAGAAACAAAAGCAAAGTAAACAGGAAAACATGACAGAGAGTGAGTGGGAGATTACCTTAGATATGGGTTCAGAAAAAGCCTTTCTTAAGAAGATAATATTTGAACCAAGATCTGAATAATGTAAAGAACCAGCCAGGTGAAAATGTCAGGGAAAAGCATTCCAGGCAGAGGGAACAGCACATGCAAATCCTTTGAGGTGAGAACAGGCTTGGTGTGTTTAGAGAAAGGTCGGAGTGTGTGGCATGGTGTAGGTGAGGGGTTGGAAAGCGGGACATGTGCTTGGAGAAGTGGTCAGGGTGAGATGAGCTAAAGCACATGGTGACAAATGACCCTCGAATTTCAGTAGCATACAGTGACGGCATTTACTTATCACTCATGCTGTAGGTCCATCGTGAGTCAGTTACACACTTTCTCCACCACAGGACTCAAGTAGATGGAACAGCTCCTATCTGAGACATTTCTGGTGTTCTGGAAGAGGGAAAAGAGAAAGCGGAGAACCATGTAATTGCCTTAAAGTGTCTGCATGGAAGTGAATGTGCCAATCTCAGTGGCCAAGGCAAATTATACAGCCAAGTGTGATGTCACTGGTGTCTGAATGTATAATTTTCCCATAGAGGAGCAAAAGATGTTGACATTTACATTATCATTAATCTACCATATAGGCTATGGTGAGGAGATCAGATTGTATTCTAAGTGCTACTAAAGGCATTATGGTGTGTGTGTGCTTGTGTACTTCTGTGCGTTACCAGAGGGCATTAATGTTGATTGCCAAGGCAGGTTAAAAATAGATGAATAAAAATAAGAGACGATATAAGTTGGGTCATCTAGAAAAGGTTGTCTCAGATAGCGAGCACATGGCAAGGAAGTTGCATTAGGGTGGAGCCCTGAAAACACTGTCAGGACAGGCCCACAGCAGGAGGCACACTGGGTGAGTGATTTGGCCCCAGCCTGGCCTCCTAGGCTCTGCATTTGTAGAGGATATCAGGAAGGCCTTTGGACAGAAGACCCTGGAATACTGAGATCCTGCTGAGATCACAGCACTCCTCCTTGTAAATCTTCTGGAGAAAGATGTATAAGATGAAAACTGGAAAAGGAAACCCAAATGGTACTTTATTGCTACTGAGGCTGGACCCCCAGCCCCAAATCAGAGGGCTTTTGTAAGTTAGCCTGTAGGAAGCAGTCACACTTGTGGCTTGTATGTTTCTCTCCATCACCACACCAGCTATTATTTATATAAAAAATCAACTTCAGGTCATGAAATCTTTCTTTCCTATGTGGAAGGAAGAGAGAGAAGAGGGCAAGACGGTTGGGCTTGCTCAAGGAGAGTGGGTCTTGGGGCAGGGCATCATTCTGCCGCATAAGCTGAAGAGAAAGAGGAATACGAAGCACCCTGTCACAGCATCCCCAGTGCAGTGTAGACCAGGAGGCAGACCCCAGCCCACTGTTAGGCTGCATGGCTCCATGTCCCAGTTTGGCCCCGGCAAAACAAACCAACCAGCATAGCTCAACCTTCCTCCTCTGTGGGGTGGAGTGGGGAGGAGGTGAAATGGGAGCTTCTCTTCCCTGGTACATACATTTTCTGCAGCTCCCTTATCCCTTCATTTCAGGAGAGAGGATGGAGAAAACCAGGCATAGGCAGAGAACTTGGACCTGTGTCTTCTCCCAAAGCTCCACTTGGTGGTGGCCCCACTGTGGTTCCTCAGTACACTTTTCAAATATGCCAGAGGAATGGCAAAATTAGCCATTGTGTTATTTTTCAAAATGTATTTTTTTATTTTTATTTTTTTCCCCAACTATTTTATGGCCATGAAACATGGCCATGACATCCAAGAAAGTGAACTTCCCTTACCTAGAGACTTTCTTCTTAACACCAAATCTTGACTTGTTTTTATAAGAGAATATCACACCTTTTCAACTAAAACCATAAATGTCTCATGTGTAGGATCCATAATTTATACTTGTTTTGAACGCCCTCCCCTCCTGGTCTAGCCCAGGCCAGTCACAAGCAAATAGTCCCTGTGTGACTGAATGAGTGAGTGAACAAATGATTTCCCAGATGGCATATCCAGAAACAACACTGGTGACCCATCTCTCCCACTGGCCACAGTCTCCCTGATGAACTTCCTATACGTATAAGGATGTAGAGAGAAAGGAATTTATTATGCTGTCAGAGAAGGAGAACAATAATGTAGGCTTTCTGGCTCTCTTGCTGGCTGGGCCCTGTGGCCAGTGGTTAGAGAATTACAAGGTGTCTCAGAGTAAACTCAAGGGACAAAGATGGGCTCAGGCCATTACCCGTGGAGCTGGCCGGGGAGAGCTTACCTGTCAAACTGGCTGGAACATGGAGAAAGACATTCCTGGTGAGTCCTTCTGTGGCATCCTGGGGCTCTAGTGACAGAGTTAATTAATCAAGACACCAGCGTCAAAATTAAAGTGAGGAAGAAAAGTCAATTAGTGATTGAATAGCTAGCGAAGAGCCATATTTTAATGAGATTCCCTCTAGTTCAAGGGATTCCTTCCCCCTCCTCTTTGGGGTTGGTCACTCTCCCTGTTTTGAAGTACTCCTGGGGTTAGGAGGAGGGAGGGGTGAGGAACGCATATCTCTAATTTATACTCAGGTGCATGGGGAGAGTCCTCGGCTGTCTGCAATACGCCAGGGCCCCATAAAGCGATTTGTCACTGCTCTGAATTCTTTTCAGCAGCATGTTCATTTCAATTTGCAGTCACCTCTTTAGCTCCTCTTCAGCAGGTTTGGCCAGACTCCTGCAAGAAGATCTGAGCCGAGAGGGGGAGACACGTTCAGGGAGAAAGGCTGGCTGGAGCCGGGCTCTCCAGGGACGCATCTGCCACCACTCCACCCTCACAGCCTCTTTTAACTCTATTTGCTTCTACAAGGAGACAGGAGAGATTATGATGTTTCGTAGGCTTTCCAAACCCTTGTCATGGTTAATAAAGGTCTGGCAGGAACAGGAGCTGTGATGGCGCAGCAGGCTCTTGGTGCTGGGGCTTAGGGGAGGGAAGGTAGGTGGAGCTATTGGTCTAGCTGCCTGCCCAACACCAAGAAGCCCAGGCACCAAGTGAGAGAGCCAGTCTGAGGGTTCCTGCTTCTTGTGCTTACTGGATTTCCAGCACTTCCTGCACTAAGTGATCCCCGCAATGGCTGTGTGGACAGTGGAGCTGGTAGGAGCCAGGCTGAGAAACAGAAAAGGAAGTTCCAGAGCTTATTAAGGTCCAGGGAACAGTCTAGGAAGAGGAAGTTGAAGGCCTGGTGCCTGGAAGTAGAGCATTAAGTCAGAGACTCTCAGGAGGGAGATGCAATGGGTGACGGATAAGCTTCAGGCCTAGGGAGCTCTGTGTTTCTCTGACCCTGGCTGGAATCGCAGTTGGCCCAGGGCTTTGGGAGGGCTTCAGCCCGAAATGAGGATTTAATTTTGCCATTTATTTTTACCATAAAATGATACATGTTCACTGTGTGGGAAAAAGCAGGCAAAGCAAAGGAAGTTAGCCTTATCTCACTGCTCACAGACTAACACTGCTAATATTTTCAGATGTTTTCAAAGTAAATATATTTAATCTTTTCCACTAGTAATGTAACATTTTGTTACATATGGTGACTCTCTCTGTAGGCATGAATGAATATTGAGTCACTGAAAAGACCTATTCCATTTATTGTATTCATAAATTAAAACCGAGTTAAAAGTTATTTTCTAGAAATTAAGAACTATTGGGTAAAACAGAGTTCCTTTTATATGCAGTTAACCCTATATGTCTGTAGAGTCTATATCATGGATTCAACCAACCTTGGATTGAAATAGTTGGAAAAAAATAAAAAAATTACAACATTTTGAAAAATACAATCGAAATAATTATGAAGTAACTACTTACATAGTACTTACGTTGTATTAGGTATATAAGTAATCTAGAGATGACTTAAAGTATATGAGAGGATGTGTATAGGTTATACACAAATACTATGACATTTTATAGAAGAGTAAATTTTGGTATTGATGAGTGTCCTAGAACCAATCCTCCTTGGATACTGAGAAAAGACTGCATATGAAAAATAATGAAAATTGAGTCATGGATTTCTTGTGCAGTAAAAAACCAGTTTAAACAAAGGAGAAAATGACTGAAGGGCATAAATGATACATGAATAATTGAAGAGAAATACCTTATTCTTGAATAGAAAAATATATTACAAAAGTATCAAGGAAAGAAAAACTGAAAAAAATGGATTTTTTTTTTTCCCCCTAGATGGAGTCTTGCTCTGTCACCAGGCTGGAGTGCAGTGGCACAATCTCGGCTCACTGCAACCTCCGCCTCCTGGGTTCAAGCGATGCTTCTGCCTCAGCCTCCTGACTAGCTGGGACCACAGGCATGTGCCACCATGCCAGGCTAATTTTTTGTATTTTTAGTAGAGACGGGTTTCACCGTATTGGCCAGGATGGTCTTGATCTCTTGACCTTGTGATCCACCCGCCTCAGCCTCCCAAAATTCTGGGATGACAGGTGTGAGCCACTATGCCGGGCCAAAAATGGATAATATTTTTAAAACGAAAAATATTAAAGTTTAAATGACCAAGCTGAAAAGAAAAATAATCCTATAAAACCAACACAAGAACAATTTATCACTATGGTTTATTTCCTTCTAGTATTTTTGTGTGTTTTTAAAATTATTTTAAAAAATTGACATGTAATGATTGCATGTCTTTCTGCAGTACTTGCAATTTTATTTTTATTGTACTTTAGGTTCTAGGGTACATGTGCACATCATGCAGGATTATTGCATAGGTACATACATGGCAAGGTGATTTGCTGCCTCCATCCCCCCTGTCACCTATATCTGGCATTTCTCCCCATGTTATCCTTCCCCGACCTCCCCACCCACCCTTACTGTCCCTCCCACAACAAACCCTAGTGTGTGATGTTCTCCTCCCCGTGTTCATGTGTTCTCATTGTTCAACACTTGCCTATGAGCGTGAACATGCAGTATTTGGTTTTCTGTTCCTGTGTCAGTTTGCTGAGAATGATGGTTTCCAGATTCATCCATGTCCCTACAAAGAACATGAACTCATCCTTTTTTATGGCTGTGTAGTATTCCATGGTGTATATGTGCCACATTTTCTTTGTCCAGTCTATCATTGATGGGCATTTGGGTTGGTTCTAGGTCTTTGCTATTGTACACAAGTGCCACAGTGAACATACGTGTGCATGTGTCTTTATAATAGAATGATTTATAATCCTTTGGGTATATACCCAGTAATGGGATTGCCGGGTCAAATGGAATTTCTATTTCTAGATCCTTCAGAAATCGCCACACTGTCTTCCAAATGGTGGTAATTTACACTCTCACCAACAGTGTAACAGTGTTTCTTTTTCTCCACATCCTTTCCAGCATATGTTGTCTCCTGATCTTTTAATGATCGCCATTCTAAGTGGTGTGAGATGGTGTCTCAATGTGATTTTAATTTGCATTTCTCTAATGACCAGCGATGATGAGCATTTTTTTCATATGTTTGCTGGCCTCATAAATGTCTTCTTTTGAAAAGTGTCTGTTCATATCTTTTGCCCACTTTTGATTGGGTTTTTTTTTTTTTCTTATAAATTTGTTTTAGTCCTTTGTAGATTCTGGATATTAGACCTTTGTCAGATGGGTAGATTGCAAATTTTTTTTCCCATTCTGTTGGTTGCTGGTTCACTCTAATGATTGTTTCTTTTGTTGTGCAGAAACTCTTAAGTTGAATTAGATCCCATTTGTCTATTTTGGCTTTTGTTGCAATTGCTTTTGGTGTTTTAGTCATGAAGTCCTTGCCTATGCCTATGTCCTGAATGGTTTTGCCTACGTTTTCTTCTAGAGTTTTTAATGTTGTTAGGTTTTATGTTTAAGTCTTGAATCCATCTGGAGTTAATTTTAGTGTAGGGTGTAAGGAAGAGGTTCAGTTTCAGCTTTCTGCAGATGGCTAGCCAGTTTTTCCACCACCATTTATTAAACAGGGAATCCTTTCCCCATTGCTTGTTTTTGTCAGGTTTGTCAAAGATCAGATGGTTGTAGATGTGTGATGTTTCTTCCGAGGCCTCTGTTCTGTTCCATTGGTCTATATCTCTGTTTTGATACTAGTACCATGCTGTTTTGATTACAGTAAACTTGTAGTACAGTTTGAAGCCAGGTGGTGTGATGCCTCCAGCTTTGTTCTTTTTGCTTAGGATTGCGTTGGCTATGCGGTCTCTCTTTTGGTTCCATATGAAGTTTAAAGTATTTTTTTTTCCAGTTCCATGAAGGAGGTCAGTGGTAGAGCTTGATGGGGATAGCGTTGAATCTATAAATTATTTTGGGCAGTATGGCGATTTTCACAATATTGATTCTTCCTAGCCATGAGCATGGAATGCTTTTCCATCTGTTTGTGTCCTTTTTTATTTCCTTGAGCAGTGGTTTGTAGTTCTCCTTGAAGAGGTCCTTTGCGTCCTTTGTTAGTTGTATTCCTAGGTATTTTATTCTCTTTGTAGCAGTTGTGAATGGGAGTTTGCTCATGATTTGGCTCTCTGTCTGTTATTGATATATAGGAATGCTTGTGATTTCTGCACATTGATTTTGTATTCAGAAACTTTGCTGAAGTAGATTTTGGGCTGAGATGATGGGGGTCCTCTATATATACAATCATGTTGTCTGCAGACAGAGACAATTTGACTTCCTCTTTTCCTAACTGAATACACTTTATTCAATTTTTTCAATTTCCTAATTGAATACCCTTTATTAATACTTGTGATATTTTGATACATGCATACAGTGCAAGTGTAGTGATCAAATCAGGGTAATTGGAATATCTGTGAACTTAAACATTTATCATTTCTTTGTGTTGGGAGCATATATATATATGAATGTAAAAGATTACAGTATAAATATGTCCTTAGCTTGTTATATAATCTTCATACATATAATTTTAATGACAAATATATTCTATAAAGTACATTTATCACATTTTGTTTAATTATTATTCAATGTTAGATTTTAATGTAGTTTTATCATCATAGATTTCTTTTGCCTGTTCCTGGACTTCATCTAAAAGGAATTCAATAGAACAGATTCTTTTTGTCTAGATTTTATTTTTGTACAATGCAGTGTTATTAAGATTGATCTACATTTTTATATGTATCTGTGGTTTATTCCTTTCTTTGGCTGAGTAGTTTTCTATTGCATAAATATATCAGTTTGTTTATCCATTCTCCTGTTGATGAACATTTGAGTTGTTTCAAATTTTAGGCTCTTACAAATAAAACTGTTATAAACATCCATATACAATTGAAAAATATTTTCTATTTTTTTTGTGACATATGTTTTTATTTATCTGGATTAAATACCTAGATATGTAATATCTGGGACAGAGGATAGATGTATGTTAATTTTATATGAATATCCAGACTGGTTGTGCATTTTACATGTCAATCAGAGATATATAAGAGTTTAGTTTCTCCATATCCTTGCCAAAATTTGATATTGCCAATCTGTTTTATTTTAGTCATTCTAGTAGGAGGGAAGTCATATATATATATATATATATATATATATATATATATATTTTTTTTTTTCCTGATGACCAAAAATGTTGAACCCCTTTTAAACTTACTTTTTATATACTTATTGGATATTCCCTTTTAAAAATTATAAAATATGCTTTTAAATTGAGTTGTCTTTTTGTTATAAATTTACAAGAGTTTATATATTCTGGATACAATTTCTTTTTCAGATATATGGAAAATATTATTTCCCAGCTGGTGGCTTGCCTATTCATTTCATCAGTATTATCTTTGATGAGAAGAAATTTTTAACATTTATGTACTCTCATTTACCAGTTTTTCAATCTTAAGATTAATCTTTTTTGTGTCCTAGGGAATCTTTGCTGTCCCAAAGTTAGAAAGATGTTTTTCTATGTTTTCTTTCACTGGACTTTCATTAGAGGCTTTATATTTCTAGCTTATATATTTAGGTTTTTGACAAATCTTAAATTGATTTTCATGTTGGGAGTGAGGTAGGGATTGAAGATCTTTTTTTCTTTATGAATATACAGCAGTTTCAGGACAATTTGTTCAAAAGATAATTCTTTCCCCTTCAAATTGACCTGGTAACTTGACTGAAAGTTAACTGACTGAATATATTTGAGTCCAGTTTTGAACTTTCTATTCTATTCATTTTGTCTACCATTATGCTAATACCACACACAGTACCATTGTTTCTTTGTTGACTTTCTGTCTTGATGACCTATCTAGTGTTATCAGTGAAGTATTAAAGTCCCCCACTGTTATTGTATTGCTGTCTATCTCATTTCTTAGGTCTAGTAGTAATTGTTTTATCAGTTGGGAAGCTCCAGTGTTAGGTGCATATGTATTTAGGATTGTGATATTTTCCTGTTGGACTAGTCCTTTTATCTTTATGTAATGTCCCTCTTTGTCTTTTTTAACTGCTGTTGCTTTAAAGTTTTGTCTGATGTAAGAATAGCTACTCCTGCTCACTTTTGGTGTCCATTTGCATGAAATATCTTTTTCCACCCCTTTACCTTAAATTTATATGAGTCTTTATGTGTTAGGTGAGTCTCCTGAAGACAGCAGAAATGTGGTTGGTTCTGCTATTCTGTATCTTTTAAATGGAACATTTAGGCTGTTTACATTGAACGGTAGTATTGAGATGTAAGGTACTATTCCATTCATTGTACTGTTTGTTGCTTGAATACCTTTTCTTTTTTTATTGTGGTGTTATATAGGTCCTGTGAGATTTATGCTTTAAGGAGGTTCTATTTTATTGTATTTTGAGGATTTATTTTAAGATTTAGAGCTCATTTTACCAGTTCCTGTAGTGGTGGCATGGTAGTGGCGAATTCTCTCAGCATTTGTTTGTCTGTAACAGACTGTATGTTTCCTTGATTTATGAAGCTTAGTTTTGTTTGATACAAAATTCGTGGCTGATAATTATTTTGTTTAAGAAGGCTAAAAGTAGAATCCCAATCCCTTCTAAGCTTGCAGGGTTTCTGCTGAGAAATCTGCTGTTAATCTGATAGGTTTTCTTTTATAGGTTATCTGATGCTTTTGCCTCACAGCTCTTAAGGTTCTTTTTTTTGTCTTGATTTTAGATAACTTGATGACTATGTGCCTACATGATGATCTTTTTTTGATGAATTTCCCAGATGTCCTTTGAGCTTCTTGTATTTAGATGTCTAGATCTCTGTCAAGGCTGGGAAAGTTTTCCTTGATTAGTCTCTCAACATGTTTTCTAAACTTTTAGATTTCTCTTCTTCTTTGGGAACATTAAGTCTTAGATTTGGACATTTAACATGGTCCCAAACTTCTTGGAGGCTTTGTTCATTTTTTAAAATTCTTTTTTCTTTGTCTTTGATGGGTTAGGTTAATTCAAAAGCCTTGTCTTCAAGCTCTCAAATTCTTTCTTCTCCTTGTTTGATTCTATTGCTGAGACTTTCCAGTACATTTTTTATTTATCTAAGTGTGTCCTTGCTTTCCAGAAGTTGTGATTGTTTTTTATTTATGTAATCTATTTCACTGAAGATTTTTCCTTTTATATCTTGTATCATGTTTTTAATTTCTTTAAGTTAGAGTTCACCTTTTTTTTTTTTTAAGGTGTGAGTCTCCACGTGCTGCTCTGTCCGTCTGAGCAGGAGCAGCTGACCTTTTACAGTGAGCTTAAACACTTTATAAATATAACTACGTAGTACCAATTACACTAGCTTTATGATAAATCTTGAAATAAGGTAATGTAATTCCTTCATTTTGTTTATCTTGGTCAATATTGTTTGGCTATTCTAAACTCTGCATATCTATATAAATATTGAAACTAGTCTATCAATTTCTATAAAAATGCTTGCTGGTATTTGGATTAGGATTGTTCTAAATTTATAGATTAATTTTGGAAAAATGAACACTTAACAATATTCAACCATTCAATGAACATGATGTATCTTGCCATTTAGTTATTAACAGATCTTTAACTTCTTTTAGCAATGTTTTTTACTTTCAATGTAGACCTATGGCCCATCTTTCATTAGACTTATTCCTAAGTATTTGATATTCTAAATAATATTTTGTAATTATTTGCTATTTTAAATAATATTTTCCAATAATTCACTGACAGTATTCATTGAGAGTATAAAAATACAACTAATTTTTGTATATTGATATTGTATCCTGTAATCTTAATATGTTTACTATTTATTTCTTATAATATTTTTATAGATTTCTTAGTTTTCTACATACAAATCGTGTGGTCTCTAAGTAAAGATAGCTTTGCTTCTTCCTTTCCAGTTTGTCTGACTTTTCTTTCTCTTTCTTGTCTTATTGCATTGGCTAGGAATTCAATACAATGTTTTGCAGAAGTAGTAAAAGTAGAGATTGGTGCCTTGCTCTTAATCTTATTTCATTATTAAGTAGGATATTTTTCGTTAGCTTTTTTGGTGTCTTTTATCTGAATGAGAAAGTAGTGTTCCTGGCTTGAAAAAATCCTAGATATTAAAAACAGTACTCAAAGATACTACATTTTGTCAGATGCTTTTTCTACATCTATTGATATAGTCACATAAGTTTTCTTTTATATTCTGTTAACTTTGTGAATTACATTGATTATATTTTGTATTGCTAAAAAACTTGCTTTCCTGGGACAAATCTCAGTTGTTTATGATGTATTATTATTTTATACATATATGGATTTGGTGCAGAAATACTTTGTTAAGGACTATCATGTTTATTCTCATGAAAGACATTGTTCTGTAATCTTTTTTAATTGTAATGTATTTTTCAAGATTTGGTTTCAAGGTTCTGATTGCCTTATAAAACATAGGGAAGTGTTTCCTCTACCTCTATTTTTAAAAGTGCCATATGAAACAAATAGAGGAGTGTATTTTCCTCTTGTATTTTTAAAAGAGTTTGTTTTAGAGAGTAGCATTATTATTCTTTAAATGCTTGATATAATTCGTTAGTAAAGCTATTTGGAAGTGAACTTTTTTGGTGTAAATTTTTTAAAAAATTATAAATTCAATTTATAAAAATAAGTTTGAGATTATTTAGATTTTCTATTTTGTCTTTCAGTTTTGAAAAGTTTTGATTTTTTTCAAAAAAATTTGTCCAGTTTATGTCAGTTGTGAAATTTATTGACTTTGAAGTGTTCATAATTATTTCTTATTTTCCTTTTAATATTGAAAGGATTTTCAGTGAAAGCATTTTTTTCCATTTCTAATAATTTGTGTTCTCCCTTTTTATTTCTTGATTAGATTTGCTATCAGTTTATTAACTTCATTAGTTTTTTTCAGAGACTAATTATGACTACTAATTTACTCTGTCATTTGTTCATTTTCTCATACTTTGATTTCTACTCTTATTTTTATTTCCTTTTTTCTACTTTGGATTCATTTTGTTTTCTTTCATCAAACTTCTTGGAAGCTTAGATAATTGACTTTATATTTTTCTCCTTTTCTAGTATAGGCATTAAAAGCTATGAATTTCCATCAAAATATTGTTTTAATTGCATTTTACAATTTTAATGTGTTTGTATTACCATTCAGTTAATATTTCTAATTTCTTTTGTAATCTTTTATCTGCCCATGAATATTTTAGAAATGTGTTAACTTCAAAATATTTGGAGATTTTCTAAATATCCTAGTGTTATTGATTTTAAACTTAATTTTTTTGGTCACACAATATACTTTGTATGTTTATATTATTTGAAGTGTATTCAGAGTTGTTTATGGCCCAGAATATTATTAATCTATGTGTTTATTTCATAGACAATTGAACAAAATCTTTTTGAAATGTTTGGGTGCAGTGTTTTACAAATATCAAATTGTTTTAAAATCTGCATTCTTACTGACTTTTTTTGTGTACTCTTTAAATTACTGAGAGAGATGTTAAAGTCGCTAACTATTGCTGTGGATTTCCTTCATTTCTCCTTTTACTAGTGTCATTTTCTGCTTCCTGTATTTTGATGCTCCATTATTAAGTGTATAGACATTCATGATCTTTATCTTGATGAATTTAGCCTTGTATTGTAACAAGATGTCCCATTTTATCTTAAATAATACTTCCTTTGTTTTGAAAACTACTTTCTATATTATTGGTATAGTCACATTATGTTTAGCGTTTGCATGGCATATTTTTTCCATCCTTTTATTTTTTTATCTCTTCTGCATCTTTGTTTAAAGTATCTTTCTTATAAATGGCTATAGTTGGGTCTTGTTTCTTTATGTAGTCAGATAATCTCTACCTTTAAATTCTAGCAGTTACTTTATTTACATTTAATATGACTATTGATATAATTGGGTTTAGTTCTACCACCCTGATATTTGTTTTCTATGTATTTCATCTGTTTTTCTATGTATTTCATACATTTCTATGTATTTCTATATATTTCCTCCCTCCTTTTCTGTATTCTTGTAGATGAATTAACTATTTTATCTCGTGTATTAGTTTTTTTTCTTTTTTTTTTTAAATTATAGTTTAAGTTCTGGGGTACCTGTGCAGATCACGCAGGATTGTTACATAGGTATACACGTGCCACGGCGGTTTACTGCATCCATCCCCCTGTCATCTACATTAGGTATTTCTCCTAATGTTATCCCTCCCCAATCCCTCCACCCCCTGCTATCCTTCCCCTAGCTCTTCTACCACCCCAACAGGCCCCGGTGTGTGATGTTCTCCTCCCTGGGTCCATGTGTTATGCAGCCAACAAATATATGAAAACATGCACATCATCACTGGTCATTAGAGAAATGCAAATGTTTTTTTTTTTCTTTTTTAGACAGTCTTGCTCTGTCCCACAGGCTGGAGTGCAATGGTATGTTCACGGCTCACTGCAGCCTTGACTGCCGGGGCTCAAGCGATCCTCCCATTCAGCCTCCTTAGTAGCTGGAACCACAGGTGTGCCACTATGCCTGGCTAATTTGTTTAAAAACTTATTTGTAGAGACAATGTCTCACTATGTTGCACAGGCTGGACTGAAACTCCTGGGCCCAAGCAATTCTTTTGCCTTGGCCTCCCAAAGTTTTGGGATTACAGGCATGAGCCATTGCACTTTTTAACTACACCAATTTTTGTTATGAAATTTCTCTATAGATGATCCTGTGAATCATTTGTTTAGCAACATGTGTTTTAAAATAATTACTACTTCATGAACAAGGTAAGAACACTACAACAGTATCATTATATTTACCTCACTCCCCTCCTCTATGCTCCACTTGTCATATATTTTATTGCTATGTATGCTCCAAACTCTATAATTCATTGTTATAATTGTTTTAAACAATTAATGATTTTTAAAAGATTAATGATATGCCCATTTAATGTTTTAAATAGTTTCCATCTCTGCCAAAACTCCCTATTTGTTCTTACATTTTGTACTTCTTTTCCCTAAACTCTAAAAAAATTATACATTTAAAAAATGGACAGTTATCTTCTTTTGAGAATTGTCTGTTTGTGTCCTTAGCCCACTTTTTGATGAAATTGTTTGTTTTTTTTTTCTTGCTAACTTGTTTGAGTTTGTTGTAGATTCTGGGTATTAGTCCTTTGTCAGATGTATAGATTGTGGAGATTTTCTCCCACTCTGGGTTGTCTCTTTACTCTGCTAACTGTTCCTTTTGTCATGAAAAAGCTCTTTAGTTTAATTAAGTCCCATTACTTATCTTTGTTTTTATTGCATTTGCGTTTGAGTTCTTGGTCATGAAATCCTTACCTAAGCCAATATCTAGAAGGGTTTTTCTGATAATATCTTCCAGAATTTTTATAGTTTCAGGTCTTAGATTTAAGTTCTTGATCCATCTTGGTTGATTTTTACATAAGGTGAGAGATGAGGATCCAGTTTCATTCTCCTACATGTAGCTAGCCAGTTATCCCAGCACCAGTTGTTGAATAGGGTGTCTTTTCCCCACTTTAAGTTTTTGTTGGCTGTAAGTATTTGGGTTTATTTCTGGGTTCTCTATTCTGTTACATTAGTGTATGTGCCTATTTTTATGTCAGTATCATGCTGTTTTGGTGATGATGGCCTTATAGTTTGAAATCAGATAATGTGATGCTTAGTCGTGATTTGACTATGTGGGCTCTATTTTGGTTCCATGTGAATTTTAGGATTTTTTTTTCTAGTTCTGTGAGAAATGATGGTGGCATTTTGATGGGAATTGCATTGAATTTGTAGACTGCAGTATGGCCATTTTCACAGTATTGATTCTACCTATCCATGACCATGCATGTGTTTCTATTTGTTTGTGTCATCTGTGATTTATTTCAGCAGTGTTTTGTAGTTTTCCTTGCAGAAGACTTTCACCTTTTTGGTTAGGTATATTCCTAAGTATTTTATTTTATTTGCAGCCATTGTAAAAGTGCTTGAGTTCTTGATTTGATTCTCAGCTTGGTCACTGTTGGTGTATAGCAGAGCTACTGATTTGTGTACGTTAATTTTGTATCCTGAAACTTTGCTGAATTTGTTCATCAGTTCTAGGAGCTTTTTGGAGGAGTCTTTAGGTTTTTTAGGTATATAATTATATCATCAGCACACAGCAACAGTTTGATTTCCTCTTTTCTTTCTCTTGTCTGATTGCTCTGGCTAGCACTTCCAGCAACTATGTTGAATGGAAGTGGTGAGAGTGGACATCCTTGTCCTGTTCCAGTTCTCAGAGGGAATGCTTTCAACTTTTCCTCATTCAGTATTATGCTGGCTGTGGGTTTGTCGCAGATGGCTTTTATTACCTTACGTCCCTTGTATACCAATTTTGCTGAGGGTTAAAATCATAAAGCAGTATTGGATTTTGTCAAATGCTTTTTCTGCATCTATTGAGATGATCATGTGATTTTTGTTTTTAATTCTGTTTATGTGGTGTATCACATTTATTGACTTGCATATGATAAACTATCCCTGCATCCCTGGTATGAAACCCGCTTGATTATGGTGGATTATTTTTTTGAAATGTTGTTGGATTCCGTTAGCTAGGATTTTGTTAAATATTTTTGAATCTGTGATCATTAGGGATATTGGTCTGTAGTTTTCTTTTTTTGTTAGAAGATATGCAAATGACCAAAAAACGTGGAAAAAATGCTCAACATCACTAATGATCAAGGAAATGCAAATAAAAACCACAATGTGATACTACCTTATTCCTACAAGAATAGCCGTAACACAAAAATAAAAAAAATAACAGATGTTGGCATGGATGTGGTGAAAAGGGAGCATTTCTACACTGCTAGTGGGAATGTAAACTAGTAAAACCACTGTGGAAAACAGTGTGGATATTCCTTAAATAACTAAAAGTAGAATTACCATTTATCCAGCAATTATACTACTGGATCTCTACCCAGAGTAAAAGAAGTCATTGTACAAAAAAGATACTTGCACATGCATATTTATAGTAGCACAATTTGCACTTGCAAAAATGTGGAACCAACTCAAATGCCCATCAAACATTGAGTGGTTAAAGAAAGTGTGCTATGTATACACTATGGAATACTACTCAGTCATAAAAAGGAATGAATCAATGGCATTTGCAGCAACGTGGATAGGATTGGAGACTATTTTTTTTTCTTTTTTGAGATGGCATTTTGCTCCTGTTGCCCAGGCTGGAGTGCAATGGTGAGACATTGGCTCACCGCAACCTCCACCTCCCAGGTTCAGGTGATTCTCCTCCCTCAGCCTCCTGAGTATCTGGGACTATAGGAGTGTGTCACCATGCCCAGATAATTTTTTGTATTTTTAGTAGAGATGAGATTTCACCATGTTAGCTAGGATGGTCTCAATCTCCTGACCTCATGATCTACCTGCCTGAGCCTCCCAAAATGCTGGGATTACCGGCATGAGCCACTGCGCCCAGCCTGGAGACTATTATTCTAAGTGAAGTAACTCAGGAATGGAAAACAAAACAGCATATTTTTTCACTTGTAAGTGGGAGCTAAGCTATGAGGCTGCAAAGGCATAAGAATGACATAGTGGACTTTGGGGACACAGGGAAATGGTGGAAAGGAGTGAGGGATAAAAGGCTATAAATTGGGTTCAGTGTATACTGCTCAGGTGATCGGTGCACCAAAATCTCACAAATCACCACTAAGGAACTTACTGATGTAACCAAATACCACCTGTTACCCAAAAACCTAAGGAAATAAAAAATTGAAAATAAAAATGGTGTATGTGTGCGTGTTTGTATACACACACGCACACATACACACACGCATATGGTGTACAAGATGATGTTTTGAAATATGTATACATTGCAAAATGGCTAAATCAAGCTAATTAACATATGCATTATTTCATATGCTTAACATATATTGTGGTGAAAACACTTAAAATCTACTTAACAATTTTCAAAAATGCAATACACTGTTATTAACTATAGTTACCATCTTGTACAATAGATCTCAAACTTATTCCTCTTGTCCAAGTGAAATTGTGTGTCTTTTGACTAATATCACCCTAATCCCCCTGCCCCTCACCAACTTCCACCACCGCCTCTGGTCACCACCATTCTACCATATTAATATGAGTTTGAATTTTTTAGATTCTTCATATAAGTGAATTCCTTAATGTATTTAATGTATTTATTCTATTTATCATACAGTTAAGTAACATCTGAGTCTCCTTCTATTTACTATTCCTCTCTTGACCATGTGCCACATTTTTTCTTGCTATCTTATGGTGTTTTAATTCTTTATGTTGGGCAATGTATGTAAAAGAACAGTAGTGGCTGAAGTAAATAATGTTTGCCTACAGAATCGGTTATGTTGGCTGGGAGTGGTGGCTCATGCCTGTAATCCCAACACACTGGGAGGCTGAGATGGGCAGATCACCTGAGGTCAGAAGCAGCCTGACCAACATGGGGAAACCCCGTCACTACTAAAAATACAAAAATTAGCCCAGTGTGGTGGCACAGACCTGTAGTCTCAGCTACTTGGGAGGCTAAGACAGGAGAATTGCTTGAACCTGGGAGGCGGAAGTTGCAATGAGATGAGATTGTGCCACTGCATTCCAGCCTGGAAAACAGAGCAAGACTCTGCCTCAAAACAAAAAGAAAAGAAAAGGTTATGTCCCTTTGATCAGACAGCATAAAAGACTGAGGCCAGGTGTGGTGACTCACGCCTGTAATCCTACCACTTTGGGAGGCCAAGGCAGGAGGATCACCTGAGGTCATGAGTTTGAGGCCAACCTGGCCAACATGGTGAAACCCCATCTCTACTAAAAATACAAAAATTAGCTGGGAATGGTGGCGCATGCCTGTAATCCCGGCTACCTGGGAGGTGGAGACTGCAGTGAACTAAGATCCTACCACTACACTCCAGCCTGGGTGACAGAGTGAGACTCCATCAAAAAACAAACAAAAAGAGCTTGAGAGAGACTGAGTCAATGAAAGGTTATATTTGAGCAGGGTTTGATCCAGTTCACCACTGGCTTCGAATGTTTTGAGAATGGTATTAGGACTTCCTTTCATCAAGGCTTGGAATCCGAACACTAGTGAGGCTTAAAAAAACAAAACAAAACAAAACAAAAACCCTTTTGATGCTTTACAGCCCCGTTGCCGGCTTTCTGAACCATGGGAGGGTTTTCTTTCTTTCTGCTTTGCAGACAACTGCCAGCTTGGGTTTGGGGTCCTGCTCCTGGGTTTTTGCAACTTGGGAGACCTCTCTCCACCGTTGGGCCCTGCTTTCAGTCAGGAAGGCCACTGTGCTGTACTTGGTAGAGGTCTGATGTCCCTTAAGGGATTTTTCTCAACTCTCCTTTCCTGTGCCCAGCCTTTAGCAAACCACTGTCTCTCACTTGGGGAAGGTCCTCTGTACCCCAAGATGATTTTCTCTGTTCTCCTGCCTTGCCTTGGCCTGTTGCCTCTTTGCATTTGAGGAAGGGCTGTGAGAAAGCATTGGCCTGTAGCAGGAGTAGACTCGCTCTGTTGCTAGGGATTTTGGGGACTCTATTCGGTCACATGAGCTCACAGCCATTCAAATGTTCTTACAAGTTTTGACTGATACCTCTTTACCTGAGTTCATGGCAGATTCTTCCTCTTTCTCACTTCTTCATGTATAGGAGCAGCTGTGGATTTCATCTATCCTAGGAAGGGCTTGTCACTCTCTGGAATTTAGTTCATTTAGGGTTTTTCCCATCTTTAGCACTATGACGGTTTAAAAAATCCTAAAAGCTGGATTTTGTGGCTTATCTGGCTAGTTATCATTGCAAGGGCAAGTTCATTAGTCACCTGTGGCTGGCTGGCTGGCTTGCTTACTCGCTCTCTTTCTTTCTTTCTATTGAAATAGAGTCTTGCTCCATCACTCAGGCTGGAGTGCAGTGGCTCAATCTTGGCTCACTGTAGCCTCTGCCTCCTGGGTTCAAGTGATTCTCCTTCCTCAGCCTCTCGAGTAGCTGGGACTATAGGCATGTGCCACTACACCTGCTAATTTTGTATTTGTAGTTATTGTCTGTAGCAATGATAACTAGAGACAGGGTTTTGCCCTGTTGGCCAGGCTGTTGTCAAACTCCTGACCTCAGGTGATCCACCCACGTTGGCCTCCCATAGTGCTGGGATCACAGGCATGAGCCACTGTACCCAGCTTTCACCTGTTGCTTTCTACATCCTTCAGAAACAGAAGCCCCAGAGGTGTTATTTTAAGTTTTATGGCTATTTATTAAGTTGGTACACAAGTAATTGGCAAATGGCAAAAACCACAATTACTTTTGCACCAACCTAATAATGGAGGAAAATGATACCTTGGCGTTGTAATTTATGTTCTTATTCTCTGGGAACCAAACATCTCAAATCTTTTTTTGGTAGTTACAGTGCTTCTTTTGTGAGTATATTTTGCCCATTGACATTTCAGAGTCCTAACTTTTTTCTGAGCAATATATATTCGATCTTAAATATTAAACATAGTGCCTATTTGTTACATTTGCAGAAACTTTTTTTTGTTTGCTGTTTGCTTCTGTATTTTACTTTTTTAATAGTCAAACCTGTAGATCTTACACTTTCTTTTTATGCCTCACATTTTTTCTAAACTTATGAAGTTCCTTTTTTTTTTTTTTTTTGAGATGGAGTCTTGCTCTGTCACCCAGGCTGCAGTGCAGTGGCATGATCTAAGCTCATTGCAACCTCCACATTCCGAGTTCAAGCAGTTCTCCTCCCTCAGCCTCTTGAGTAGCTGGGGACTAAGGTGTGCGCCACCACGCCTGACTAATTTTTGTGTTTTTTTTTTTTTTGGTGGAGACGGGGTTTCACCATGTTATCCAGGCTGTTCTCAAACTCTTGACCTCAAGTGATCCGCCCATCTCAGTCTCCCATAGTGCTGGGACTATAGGCGTGAGCCACCATGCCCAGCCTAAAGTTCTTTTTCCTCTAAAGGTTGGGAGAATATCCAATTCTATTTCTTCTTTTTTTTTCTTTTTTTTCTTTTTTTTTTTGAAAGAAAGGAAAAGAGAGGAAAGAAAGTGAGAGTGAACAATTATTGGCATAATAGAGGTTTTTAATATCCAATTCTATTTCTTACTGAGATTTTTATGTTTCAAAAGAAAACATTTAACTTTCACCCAACTGGAATTTATTTCAGCGCATACATGAAGTGAGATTTTGAAATTACTGTTTCTTCAAATTGGTAGTTAATTGTCCCAGCACCATTTATTGGGTAATCCTTTCCTTCCCTCATTGAGCTATAATGAATCCTACATCTTTGTACATAATCAGGTCCATTTCAGTGCCATCTGTTCTATTATGGTGATCTCTGGTCCTGGGCAGATACAGATGCACTTTTTAAATTGCAAAGCCACGGAGCTAAGTGTGGACTTGACATGGCCTCCTCCCGGCCCAGGAGTCAGTGTGAAAGCATCTGAAAGCAGTTATTTAACTTTTGTTTATCATTCATTCTATTATTTCATGGTTTAATTCATAAATCTCCCCTCCCCAATTAAAGCTTTTTGAGGGCTGTGATTGTGCTTGACTGTGTTAATCTCTTCCTGAGCCTCATCCTCCTGGAAAACAGCAATGACTAAGAAGTCCCAGCTTCCCTTTGTGTTCTGGAAGTGGCTTACTAAAACAAACAAACCTTCCCAATATGGCCTAGATAAGATTCATGGATAAACCCCCTCATTTACCTATGAACGGCCCAGACACAGACCCTGGTCTCAATGTGATCAGCTGGACTGTTGATTCCTACTGACAAGTCTGAACAAAATACCCATTAATTTGTCTTGGTCAAACTTTAGTTAGGCTTCTCCCCTCCTCGCAGGCCGCTGAGCATTGACTCTGGCAACCTGAGAGAAATAGCCCCACTTCAGGATCCCTCCTGAAAACAGGCCGACAACAAAAAGTTTTTCTTCAACATCTGATGACGCTCCCCACACCCTTTCTTGTTTGCTCCTCCTTATAAAAGTGAAAACTATCTGCCTGATGCTTTTAAGGTCAGACCATTCTCCCTGTGACCATAGTCTGCCTCCCTCTATTCATCTCCTGTTATTATTTACCACTTGAGAAAAGGTAGTGTCTTCCTGTTCCCCACTGTGTCCCCATCATCTAAGCAATTCTTGGAACAGAGTCAGTAATTAATAATGGCTCAGTGAATGGTTCATGCTAGTGTTTTTAAAAACGATATTGAAAGGAAAAAAAATAATTCAGAATGGTATGAAATAAAGTATAAAATCTCCCTTACCCTTAAGTTGTTTTCTTTGGAAGTCACCACTATTCATATTTGTTTCATATCCTCTAAGAAGTTTTCTATGCTTATGTGGAAAAAAATGTATGTGTGTGTATATATATGTGTGTGCGTGTATGTATTGCAGATGGAATTATTTACACTTAATATTCGTTAACTTTGTCTTTTACTTAATCAATCATATGTATCTGTATATGTTGGATGATGCTTCCTACATCAGTATATATACAATTAGCTCATTCTGCCTAACAACTGCTTGGTATTCCGTTGTGTGAATGTGCCATAATTTATTTAAGGTATTTCGTTCCAGGTTTTCAATATTATAAACAATACTGCTGTAAATATCCTATGTATATATATATTTTTAATCCCCCTTTATAAATTGTGTACAAGGATAAATTCCTATAGTGGAAATATTTAAGAATTTCGCATTTTGGTAGGTTGATTAAATTATCTTTTAAAGAGAGTGCATCAAATTATACTTCTACCAAAAAATGAATGAGAACACATTTTTCCCTAAATTCTGGTCATAATTGGATACTATTTCGCCTTTATTGTAGATGAAAAATGGAATCTAGCTAATGTAGTTTACATTTCTTTAATTGTGTAAGATTGAGCATCTTTTCACATGGTTATTGGCCAATATTTATTAGATTTTCTTCTTGTTGATTTTAAAGAGCTATTTTTATATAAAATAAATTAGTTTGCCTGCCATATACATTGCAAATAACTTACTCATTTTTCTTCTGATTTTGTAAATGTTTTTTGCCCTTTTTTGGTATTTTTACATAGTAAATTCTATTAATCTTTACTTGTATATCTTCTATATTATGTTCAATTCAATGAATTGGCAGAGCATACTTTACTTAAGGTCAACATTTATATATAAGTTGTTTTAAATTTTTAAATTATTTTAAACAAAGTACTTGCAGATATGTATTCATACTCATTGTTTACTATTTATTTCTTTTGGGAAAATTCCTAAGAGTATTAATTTGGAGTCAAAAGGTATGAAAATTTGAAACGTTTGATAGGTATTGCCAAATCAAGGCTACCAATTTTATCCCCATCTGGGTTCACTGATCTACTAGATCAGTAGAAATACCTTTTAAAAAAAAAAAACCAGAAGAGTTAGATGCAGGAGCTGGAAAGGGATGAGGAGCAGGAATATGGGGAGCCTATGGCAGAAGGGGCACTTTTAGAAGATTTATGGCAGCATTTTTATCACTTAGCTTTTACTCCTTCGGGTATAGTTTGCTGGAGGTGTTTATCTGGTATCCTTGAAGCTTTGGAAATTGGGATAGGGGTTAATTAGAACCTTGCCTTATAGTTGGGTTTGTATACAATCATGGTGACTTTCATATCAGCCAGCAAAGATCCTTTTCTTTCCATTTTCCTGCTCCATCTGAGCTCACAGTCAGTATATTTTATGTATTTCCTCTATAATTTCCTATAATCTTTCAAAACTAGATTGGAGCAAGGGACAAACTCTACTTATGGATAATGAATCTGGAATAAATTGGATCTCCCTCTTTAAATGAAAGGAGAATTTACAAATCCTCCCTGTTGCTTCTAATTGTATCATGGATAAATTGCTTACTGCCTTGAATACTTATAGATGAGCATGAAGCTAGAATTTCTCTATTTTCAGAACTAAAATTAGTTTAAATACTTTAGTTAAAATGACAGAGTAGCTGACGATTCCCTTCTATAAACTCCAAACGCTTATATAATCTTAGACCTGGAAACTCATTTTAACTGATCAATGTTTTACATCCATGTCAAAGTGCATACTCCTGTTCCCACCCATGCCATCTTCTCAAGAAGACTTTAAGTTCTTTGAAAGCATGCTTTGTGTGTGATTGATCATGGTATTCTCATAGCGTGGAGAATGTGCACCGCTCAAATAGGTGCTAAATAAACACTTGCCAAATCACTAGTTGTA
Source organism: Cacajao melanocephalus (assembly GCA_963573385.1). NCBI lineage: Eukaryota > Metazoa > Chordata > Mammalia > Primates > Pitheciidae > Cacajao > Cacajao melanocephalus. The sequence continues at coordinate 34,406 of CAUYLG010068057.1, forward strand.
GCCACACATTCTTGTCTGTTGCTCAAATCAGGAAGATTTGATTGGATCCAATATTGCAGAACCTTATGATCCAAATAAAAACATTCATTTTATAGGAACTTATTTGCAAAGTGGTATACCAGAGGCCATGGACTTTTGTATTCAACTATTTGATATTAATATAAAAACTGGAGTTGGTGACTCCTCTACTTAGTACTCCGTGCCTTTAGGCAAATTGCTTAACCTCTCTGATCCTCATCTCTCAAATGGAGATGAAAATAATCCCTACTTCATATGACTGCTGCTCTCATATATGAAACACTGCTTTAAGAATTATTAAAAACACTGCTCAAAAATCACCCACTAGGGTGTAATTTTTGTGAACTTTGTTCATTCAGTTTAGACAGATACTATAGAATGAAGTCCATGTTAGTTTTTTGTTTGGTTTGCTTTTAAGCTAAATAATTTTTTCCCTCCCTTCCTCCCTTCCTCCCCTGCTCTCTTCCTCCCTTCCTTCCTTCTTCCCTTCCTTCCATCCTTTTTTTTTCCTTCTTTCTTCTTTTGTTTTCTCTCCTGTTCTGTATTTTATTTATCTGAGACAGGATCTCGCTCTGTTGCCCAGGCTGGAATGCAGTGATGTGATTATGGATCATAGCAGCCTAGACCTGCTGGGCTCAAGTGACCCTTCTACCTCAGCCTCTCAAGTAGCTGGAACCACAGGCTCATGCCAACATGTCCAGCTAATTTAATTTTTTTTGTAGAGATGGTGTATTAGGGTTCTCTAGAGGGACAGAACTAACAGGATACACACACACACACACACACACACACACAAACATACACATAGGGGAGTTTATTAAGTATTAACTCACACAATTACAATGTCCCACAATAGGCTATGTGCAAGCTGAGGAGAAAGAGCCAGTCTGAGTCCCAAAATTGAAGAACTTGGAGTCCAATGTTCAAGGGGAAGGAAGTATCCCACACGGGAGAAAGATGTAGGCTGGGAGGCTAGGCCAGTCTAGCCTTTTGACATTTTTCTGCCTGCTTTATATTTGCTGGCAGCTAATTAGATGCTGCCCAACCAGATGAAGGGTGGGTCTGCCTTCCCCGGCCCATTGACTCAAATGTTAATCTCCTTTGGCAACAGCCTCACAGACACACCCAGGATTAATACTTTGCATCCTTCAATCAAGTTGACATTCAGTATTAACCATCACAGATAGGGTCTCCCTGTGTTGCCCGAGCTGGTCTGAAATTCCTGGGCTCAAGCAGTTCTTTAACATGTCCAAAAGTGCTGGGATTACAGGTGTCAGCCACCGTGCCTGGCCGATAATTCTTTTTAAAAAATTCTTCTGAAGTCCAAAATTTAACTGTCATGTCATCTGGAATATTATTTTCATGGTTAGTAAATTGGATACAGTTAGCTGTGTTCCTCTTGCCATTTCTCTCCTGACCATTAAAGAAAGTCTGTTTCCTGCTTTCTGTTTGCTCCAAGTCCTTTTAAGACAGCATTCAGGGGAGAAATGCAGAAGGCCCTACTCTGCAGGGATCCTCAGGGCTGCACTTCAGACCTATCTGAGCCAATGGCATAAATTAACCATAGAGCCAAGTAGAAGGGAGGCTTAATAACTCAAATGATCTTTGCAGTCTCTAGGCACTACATTTATTTCTCCAGGTAAGAGCAGTAGTCCATGCACCCAGTAGCTTTGAGCTTATAAATTGCACTGAGTAATGACTCCCTGGGTATGGATGGACCAGGTGGGAGCAAACGTAGTAGGGACTATATGTGGCTCAGGACTGGGGACAGGAAGGGAGGAGAAAAGAACTCACTGTAACTGGGGCACGAGAATTCTCCGGGATTCTCTTCTATCCACCTGCTCACGTTTTTAACAAATGTTAATTTCTTCCAGGCACTGCAGTTATAGCTGAGAACAAAACAGAAGTTTTTGCCCTCCTAGAATTTACCTTTGATAAAAGATGTTGGGATGGGACTAGGGTGGGTGGTTAGGGAAGACCCCCTGCCCAGCTCACCTTTATGGGCAGACCTAAAGGGGTAACAGTCCTAGCTGGGAGGGGAGCTAGGCAGGAGGTGATAGAAAAAGAAACCCTTTAGAAAATACATAGAATTAACTAGATATACATTTGAAGGTTCTTATGTAAAACTACCATAAAAAAAAAAGCTAAAAAGCCTAGAGAGTTTTTTTCTTTTTTTGCAAAATAGGAGACAAAGAATTAATGTGTTTAATATACAGAGAGTTCTCACAAACCAATAAAAAAGGATAAACCTTCCATTAGCAAACTGGGCAGTTAACTTAGTAGACAACTCACAGAAGAAATACAAATGGAAAACAAGTACTTTTTGTAATATAAATTTTTACCCCAACATCAATCAAACCCCACAAAAGAAATTTAAAATCACTTTTTATTTCCCTGCCAAATGTCTTGGAGTTATTTCTGGTTCTCTCTGAGTCCCCTCTAAATAAATACGAGGCAGAATGTGGGGATCTGTGTCTCTGCAAGTTTTCTGCCCATGCTTGTTGGAAATCACCCTCTGCTGGGCCCCTGTTGACATTGATCACCCAGCTTCTAACTGAACAAATGGCTTGACTCAGCGTGTCAGCATTTGTTTGCTTGGGTTCTGTCGTGGGACTATCCTCTCAGCCGAAGTAGCCCTTCTTACACCCTAGCTCTTTATTGGATAATTTCTTCTAACTCTGCTTTGGGTTAAGAGATTGGTGAATGAATACAAAATTACAGCTAGATAGGAGAAATGAGTTCTGCTGTTCTGCAGTACTGCAGGGTGAATACAGTTAACTATAATTTATTGTACATGTCCAAAAAGCTGGAAGAGAGGATTTTGAATGTTCACAACACAAAAGATGAATGTTGGAGGTGATGGATATGCTAATTACTCTAATTTGATCATTACACATTGTGTACATGTATTGAACTATCACTCTGTACTGCATATATATGTATTATGTGTCAATTAAAAATGAAACCAAAACCAAAATAAACCAAATAAACCAAATAAACAATAAATCAAAACCAAAACCAAAAAACTTAGTTAAAATAATTATGATGCAGCCAATTTGTGGACTATAATGAAATTGCAAAGAAATACAGGAGAATATACAGTGACTTGAGGAAATGGTCATAATGTAGTGTGAAGACACAAAAATGATGAACTTACATTGTACATTTCATAGAACATCAACTATTAGATAGATCCATCCATCCATCCTTCCATCCTTCTATCATCCATCCATCCAAAATACATAAAAGACTGGAGGTGGGACAAATGAGCCTATGTTAATGAAATATATTTGGGTAATAGCAATTTTTATTTACCAATGTACACTCTAATATATTTTCCAAACCTGCCTTTCCTTCCTTCCTCCCTCCCTTCCTTCCTTCCTTCCCTCCCTCCCTCCCTTTCTCCCTTCTCTTTCTCTCTGCCTCTCTCTCTCTCTCACAGACTCTCACTTGGTCCCTCAGGCTAGAGTGCAGTAGTGTGGTCATAGCTCACTGCAGCCTCCAACTCCTGGACTCAAGTGATTCCCCCTGCCCCATTCTTCCTAGCTGGGACTACAGGACCACCATGTCTGGCTAATTTTTTAAAATTTCTTTTTGTAGAGACAGGATCTTGCTTTGTTATCTAGGCTGGTCTCAAACTCCTGGGCTCAAGCAATCCTTCTCCCTTGGCCTGCCAAAGTGTTGGGATTATGGGTATGAGTCACCACGTTCAGCCCCAAATTTCTATAGTGAACACATATTGCTTTCATTATTAAAAAAAAAAGAAAAGAAAAGAAGGGCCAGGCATGGTAGCTCACACCCATAATCCTAGCACTTTGAGAGGCCAAGGCGTGCAGATCACGTGAGGTCAGGAGTTCAAGACCAGCCTGGCCAACATGGCGAAGTCCCATCTCTACAAAAAAATACAAAAATTACAGATGTGGTGGTGCACACCTGTAATTCCAGCTACTCAGGAGGCTAAGGCTCAAGAATTGCTTGAACCTGGGAGGTGGAGGTTGTAGTGAGCCGAGATTACACCACTGCGCACCAGCCTGGGTGACGGAATGAGACTGTCTCAAAAGAAAAAAAGAAAAACAAAAACCCAGTTACTTAAAAAATTCCAAAAGGTTAGAACAAAGAATACAAATCAAGAAGGAGACAGTTTCTAACCAGATTTGAAGTTATATGATATGATGGACATATGATGGACAGATAGGCAAGCACAGCTCCGCAAAGTCCAAGATAAGTCAACTGTGTGAAGTAGGTAATTTTTAAAAAATCTTTTCTTAGATGCACTTAAGGATTATAGCATCAAAATTAAGATGGGTTAAGATTCTACCAAATTAAAGGCAATGGGTGGAAATTTTAAATATAGCAGATTCAGGTTCACAGTGATGAGAAAATGGCTGATATTTAATTTACTACTTTAACGCTGTCTTTAGAGAAATCAGTGGTTCCTCATAAAGGCCCAACTGCCCTGTCCAGTGCCCTGAGAACTCACCAGACATGTTCTCTGGTTTTCCTACAGTTCCAGCTCTCAGTCCTCTGTGGGATCAGTAGGTGCCCCCACTTCAGCCCTCCCTTTCTCAACAGAGACTATCCAGTCTTGTTCTGGAGACAGTGTGGGGTGCAGACAGTCTGTTGCCAAGAGAGCAGGACAGAAGGCTGATTGGGTGGGGAGGTGGGAGACAAGTAGGCATCCGTGACCACAATGAATTCTGTTTTGGCTCTCAGACAGCTGGGCATAATGCAGGCTTCTCTGGCCAGCTGGAGAGTGAAAGCAGTCCCTGATTAGGCAGAGGCCATTAGGGGACCCCAGGTAGGAATGGACGTAGTCTTGCCAAAAAGAGAGCTTGGTGGGCGCCAGGTTCTGTGCCCATTCCCATCTGCCCTGCCATGTTCTGTGCCTGCATTGCCAATGGTGAGAACTTCTGCGCAAAGAGCTAACCTTTAAAATTCCGCATCCTCCTAAGCTTCTGGTTGAGAGGGCAGCAGATGGGGGTTTAGGATTTTTTTCCTTTTGGTTCCCCTTGTCAGAGCTGCCCCAGACTTCCTGAGTGATGTGGCTGAGTCCCTTGGCAAGGCTAGCCTCAGTTTCCCTGAAGTGAATGAACAGAGGAGAAGGTGAAAGACCTGAGGTGAGTTAACATCTGTGAAGGGTCAGATGTGGCAGATCAAAAATGGGTACTAAGGTGGGGAGAAAGCCAGAAAGCACAAAATTAGAGTCAGTGCATGAGGGAAGGAGATTAAACAGAAAGGAAAAATCACCAGCAGATTTAGATTTACCCAGCCGGAGTTTCTCCGCTGGGCAAGGAAAGCTTAAGTAATCCAAATTAATTTCTAGTTAAAGGCAGAGCTCAGAGTGCAATCAAACAGGTGACCACAGCTGGCACCAAATTTCTCTGGGAGATAAACCACTAATGCTAAAAATAAGCCTTGTGTGCTGAGAAAGGGACTGTTTGAAATCTGCAGACCCTCTGTGCAAGCGAAGGTTAGAACACTTCATTCATTCAGCACACTTACAGCAAGCACCTACTCTAAGGCACTGGGCTTCCACTGTGAGTCAGGGGGATGGTCCCTGCCTTAGAGTTGCTTATGGTGTAGTGGAGAAGATGCACAGAGACAACGGATACTGCAGGACTGTGGGATAAGGAATCTCATAACAATATCTAAGAGGGTAGTGAAGGGTGCAGGGAAAAGAGGAGTGGTATGGGAAGTTAGCGAAGACTTTCTGCAGAATCAGACCCCTTAACTAAACTTGAAGGACCAGGAAGAGTTACCAAGCTGATGAAGAGTGGAGGAAGGGGATTTAGGAGGCAGTCGCAATAGTATCTGTGACGACATGAGATGAAAGGGAGCTTGCATGTGCTCTGAGGAAATACCAGCAGTCCTGTGTGGCTGTTGCATGGGACACACCTGGGCTAAGGTGGTTGGTGAGAGTAGAGAAGGTGGAGTTGAAGGTCACCAAACAATGAAAACCATGGACTTGGGGATTGACTATTTCAGTGTGGTGTGTCACATATCAGACATGGTGACCAAGTGGTGCCATCCTCAGAGATGAGTAGAGGAGGAGAAGGAGAGCTTAGGCTGAGTGGAAGGGACAATTTAATACCTGTAGGGGTTGACATCCAGATACAAGGCAGGGTGGAGCCTCTCCTTTTTCTCTTTTGCTGGTAACTCCCATCTCCGTGAGTGGGCACAATCTGTGTCCAGCCAAGGCTCCCATTTGGGGCTCTACTCACCTCCATTCTAAGTGGTGGCATCCTTCCTGTAGGACTTACAGGATGGGCTGCCTGGTGGTATTTGAAGATATCTGATTTGAGGCTGCAAGGAGTCTTGTTTCTAGCGGCCTGGCCTTTTAAATTTTTTTCAAAAAATTAATTTTATTTTGTTTTATTTTTTAGAGACAGGGTCTTGCTCTGTCTCCCAAGCTAGAGTGCAGTGGTACAATCACAGCTCACTGCAACCTCAAACTCCTGGGCTCGAGCAATCCTCCTGCCTCAGTCTGTCAAGTAGCTGGGACCACAAGTGCACAGTGCTACAACTGACTTTTTTTTTTTTTTTTTTTTTTTTTTTGTAGAGACAGTGTCACTATGTTGCCTAGGTTGGTCTCAAACTCCTAGCCTCAAGCCATCCTCCTGCTTTGGCCTGGATTACAGGTGTGAGGGGATTACAGGTGTGAGCCACCACACCTGGTCCACTGGTCTGGTCTTTGACAGCTATTTTCAAGCACTAGTCTTTGGGTGGATGAATGGGACAGCAGTTTTCAAACTGTATTCCTCAGAGACCTGGGTTTCTGGACTTAAGAGAGTGCTCAGAGGACCGAGAGTAGGGAAAGGTGAGGATGGAGCAGGTGGGGGCGGAGTAGAGAGGCAGGGTGGGCTCTGGCCCTTCAGAGAACTCACTGCTAAGGCTCTTTTAAAAAGTTGTTTTAAAGAAGAAGACATTTGTCGATAAATGATGACTAGACCCAAGAGATCTTTATATCCTGGTAAGGAGGCTAGCATGAAATTTGCGGGAGATGGGGCTGGGAAGGAAGGAAGAAGTCAGGATGAATCCTCTGAGAAACGAGTTAAGGAGCTTAACACACTGCAAACCAGCAGCCAGAGCAGGTCTGGTTTGTGTGAAGTCCTCAGAGGGGCAAAAGAGGAATTAATTATAAGGCTGTGTAGAGCTGGGGTAGGAAAAATAGAGAAATAATTTAACGTAGAGATGGCAAACTGAAGTCTGCATGCAGAAACTGGAACCACAGATACGTTTTATTTGGTTATCACATTGTTTTCTTAAATGTAATTTTTAAATTATTTGCCAGCATTTAAAAATCAGGAGACATGACCAAGAATTTTGATTTCAGACTTCTGAAAAAATAAATCCAGATCTGACCACACAGGGCTGACGTTCCCACAAGGCAGTGGTCAGCAGGAGCTGCTTTTCAGGCAGGCATGAACTTTCCAGCATGCCCTGCTCGTTTCCGCTCCACCTGCTTTGCTCATTGATGGTACTTAACTGAGTCCTGGCAGCTTCTGAGTCAAGGCACTTCCCATGAGTCAAGCAAACCGGGGGCCTGGGGCACACTCCTTTCCTAACCCTGAAGACTTTTGCAGCACAAAATGATTGTTTTCTTTCTCTCTTTCTTGCCCCAAACATTTTTGCTTAAACTGAATTCCTAACTATTCCTTCTACCATCCTCCTTGCTACCAGATGCATGGATGTAGTTGGCCTTTCTGGGTTAGGAAGCCACCCACTGGTTCTTTACAAGGGACTGTAAAACTGCAGCTGTAACTAATGTCATAAAAGTGAAGTTAGCTAGAGCTCATGGCAGACAGCCTTGCCCTAGTCAAGAAGATGAGGGCAGGTTTCACTGCGATGTGACGGATGAGAAAGTGTTAGCAATGTAAAGATGGGAAGAAGGAGTGCTGCAGGCAGAGGCAAAGTCAAGGCAGAGAGATGCTAGAGAGATAGGATGCAGATAGATGAGTTGGAGGCAGTGGAATTAGCCCAGGAGAAAGAAGCTGCCCAAAAAGAGCTGTCTGCTACAAATTCACTGGTCTGATGGTTTGCTACATACCGGGTACTTTGTACTCTCTTGTCTGAACAATTGCATTATCAATTCTTTCACTGATTAATTCAACAAGTGTTGATTAGGGACCAATGACCCTGTAGGCAGTCTGCTAAGTGCTGACTGTGTAGCAGTGAACAAACAGGTGCTATTCCTCCCATCAAGGAACCAAAGCAGTGAGCTTTGCCAAAAGTGAGGATGTGATTGGATCCTCTCATCTCTCCCTTCCTGCTTTATTGGGGTTACTAAAGGTGGGTTGGGTCTTTTCCCTGCTTCCCCTTCCTATGGATTTCACCTCCCCACTTTCCTGCTAACAATTTAGAACAGATGTACTTGTGTTTTCAGACTTCACAGGTACCTTTAGATAAGATTTCAAAACTGCTGTTACTACTTTGATAGTGATTCGCTTAGTATATTCATCTCTAGACTTTGAATCTGAAGCTCTAAATTCTCTGAGACCAGGAACCAGACCTTGAATGCCTTCCTGCTTAAAGTATTAGAGCTGATCTCCTAGGCCCTGAATGAAGTATTTCAAATACTGTGAAACTTATCCTTTGTCAATACTCATAGCCAGAAGAAAGTAAATTAATCATGAACATTGATTTGCTCATCTGCCTCTTTCTCTAGACTTTAAATATCTTGAGGGAGAGGCCATTTATTCAACCTTGTGTCTTTAGTTTCTAGTAAAGTCCAAGGCACACAATAGGAAATTAATGAATATATATGTTGAACGAATAAATGAACATGGGGCATCTTTTAATGATTGTCTTGTTCTTTAGTTGATTCTTATTTTATTTGACCTTGCATGTTTTTTTTTCTCATCTCCTCCATGCTGAATTAACTTGCTATAGGTAAGAACTTTGGTGGCTCCGTACCGCTGGGGTCACACTGGATGCTCACTACATATTTGTTGATTGATTGCTTAGTGTTAGAAAGACTTTGACCCTCTACTCACTCTCCTTCACCTGTAATGACATCATCAGTGAGTTTTTTCCATTTTCCCAGCTTGCAGTAACAAACCAAGTCGTTTCTTCAGTACTTACTGTATCTAGCCACTGTAGTGAAACTTTGGATTGGAGGTCTCTGAAGCAGGGATGCTTAGAACTCTTTTGCTCTCACAGATAAGCATTTTCTCTCTGCCTCTTTTCAGCATCTTATGTAGGTACTGTTATTCTCATTTTACAATATAAGAGAATTGAAACACGAGAGGTTGGGCAACTTGCCAAATCAGAATCGCCTGGAACTAGGACTATTCCTGGACTTCATTGCAGATTGTATTGTGATTTAGAGGTGGGCTGTGGCCCCAAAGTCTGCTTTAGCAAGCCCTTAAGGAGATTCTGATGCAGGTGGCACCATGGGTCACTGTGCCACCGTCGACATGGAAAACAATTACCTGAAGACTTAGACTGACTGTGTTTCATCTCATCACCACAAGGGATATGACATTTTCCCACTCAGTGTCACTCAAGACTGACAAACCTAGAACAAAGCTATGCTGAGGGTACCTCCAATTTGTTTTGACATGAGTCCCTCTGATAGATTGGGAAACTGCTAAGAACCTCATAAACAAGGGCTCTGATCACCCTGCATCAGCCTAGTGAATGAGATTATCTTTTCCTCTCCATGTAACCACCTTAGAAATAAAATAAATGAAATTGAAGGAGGAAAGTGTGGCCGGGCATGGTGGCTCACGCCTGTAATCCCTGCACTTTGGGAGGCCGAGGCGGGTGGATCACCTGAGGTCAGGAGTTTGAGACCAGCCTGACCAACATGGTGAAACCCCATCTCTACTAAAAAATACAAAAATTAGCCAGGCGTGGTGGCGGGTGTCTGTAATCTCAGCTATTTGGGAGGCTGATGGGGGAGAATCACTTGAATCTGGGAGGCAGAGGTTGCGGTGAGCCGAGATCATGCCATTGCACTCCAGCCTGGGCGACAGAGCAAGACTCAAAAAAAAAAAAAAAAAAAAAAAAAGAAATTATAAAAGGAGCCCATTTCCACCCCGATAGAGTGGTATGTAGAGGTTAGAATTCATGAGGACCGTATGATGACATTCTGGTCCAGATGACCAGGAAAGAGGGGTGCAGGAAAGGCATCTCAGTCCTTTTAGAGGTCTAGGGTCCTGTCCCAGTGGGACAAATCACAAGGCCTTTGGAGAGAAAGAGCTCAGACACCAGTGCTAAATTGACCTGGCTCAAGTTCTGGCTTCTCTGCTCAGGGGCTTTACGGCCCTAGGCCATTGACTTAACTCCTCTAGCCTCAGTTTTCTTATCTGTAAAATGAGAATAATAATAATACTTTCTCTGCTATATAGTGTATGGATTAGAGACAACAAGATCAGCTTGCTCAACATAGAGTCGGCCCTGAACCTATTAGCAAGGTCTGAGGTTTCCAAGGGTTTTAAAGGGCATGGCTGAGAAGAAGTTGGCATTCAGCCTTCCCATTGCCTGACATCGAAAATCCTCCTTGGGAAGCCCAGGGGAGAGTTCTGGCTCAAACACTGACTCACCAAGTGGGAATAAATACTTACTGAGAGTCAGGCAATCTCCCCAGATTTCTTCCCTACCATTTGGCTGTACTCCCCTCTTTGCGTAGTTGACACAATATTCTGCAGAGAGGGACTCAGCATTTTAAAAGATTCAGTGGACGGATCCAGAAGCAGGGAACCTGGGAGAACTTTTTAGCTGATGTTAAAAGTGTGAGATGAAAAGTGCTTTAGAGCCTGAAATTGAGTAACTGTCGAGATTTGCTTCTGAGCCTGTGATTTGCTGTTGGCATATTTATAGGAGACCCTGGACTATGGAAGGATGTGCAGCCTGGGCCACCTGCCAAGGAAACCCTGGCTCAGTTCCTTCTGGAGCCTGCCAAGCTTTTGCTGCCCTAGGTTGTAGCCTTGAAGCCGAGGGACATTCAAAGTCTCCAAGATAGCCTTAGGAAAAGAATGTCAAAAGCAATAGCAATGAATATCTAGCAAAGCATTGCGATAAGTGCATTATTTTATCTTCACAGCCATCCTGTGAATTAGATATTATGGTGGTACCCTATGTGAATTAAACAGCCCTGAGAAGCAGAGTGCACAATACTCAGTCCCGATTTTTACTCACTGTGTAAACTTGGCAAGTTATTAACCTCTCAAAGCCTCAGTTTCCTCAACTGAAACATGGGGATAGATGTGTCTATCTCATAAAATTACTTATTTGCTATTTTCCAGATAGATAGCCAATATCAAGCATATAGTGTGACACTCAGTAAATATTAGGTGTTGCTGTCTCCATTTTGTAGATACAGACACTGAAGCTTTAACGAAGTCAGTGATGTGCCCAAAGTCACCTACAGGGAGGGAGAGCAGGAGCCAGAACTCAAGCTCAAGTATGTTTGACTGCGATGCCCTTGTTCTTAATCACTGGGTATCCTGCCTGAGCTGAAAAATTTCCACAAGAGGTCTCTCTCAATGGGAATGATAGCAGAGGTTTGGGTTATGGTTTTTTTGTGTTCTTAAAGAAGCAAGAACATCTCGACTAGAAGCCTGGAGGAGAGACGGTGCTGGGCAGCCAGGCTGTGCCAGGAGAGTGGCTGTCCATGAGGATGTGTTTTCAGTATCGGGCACGGCTGTGCTCTGCTCTGGGTTGTTCTAGGTGGGCAGCCACCAGAAAGGATGTGTTGTCAGTGTTCTGCCTTCATTTTGACTTGCTCCATAACCATAATCTTAGGAAAGGGTGTCAGAAAGGACTAAATTTGGTGTCACTGTATTGGAATGTGGAATTTCCAGTTTCAGGTGAAAGAGGCTATACCAGAAGGATGTGCTTTTTCTCTGTCCATCAGCCTGCCTCACTCTTTCTCCTTTTCCCCTCTCTCTCTCTCTCTCTCTCTCTCTCTCTTCCTGCCTCTTACTCTTGCTGTTTCTCAGAATGCCTATGAAAAGAACAACTAGTCCACAGCCTGGTGTCTTTGATGCCAATTCTTGGAGCAGTGCATTGCAGCTAGATCTGTGTTTCTCAAACTCTCTGGGATGGCAGAACAGAGTTTTTCTTTTACAGTTTGTTGTTGAATAACTTTTAAAATAAAATATCTGTTTATGTGTTATAGAATACTATTTTAATAGAATGCAATATTTTATTAAAAATATGTATTTCTATTAAAAATGTATTCTTTAGAATATATTTGTGGGTAAATAAAACAAAGAATATAAACATGCGAATCCCCTTTTTTATTATCAGGATAAACACATTAGATTACTCTGTCAGATTACTGTAAAAGTTTTAAAATGCTTACTCTCAATTTCAGCACTTACCTCGCTGTGGACCACTAACAAGCAATTTGCGTATGGGCTCTGATACACACATTGAGTAGCACTGGTCCAGATGATCTGGAGTGGGAGTGGCAATGTGGACCCTTTAGCTTGCGGAGTTCAAGAGAGCGCCCCATCCACTGACTCACACCCAGCAGTTTCAGCGATGGACATGGCCCTTTTGATGGCCATGCCTTGTCAACGATGGGAATGACATGACTGACATGGCACAGAGGGTATGTATAAGAGCTATCCCAACCTCATCAGGCCCTACAGAGTATATTCCATGCTGCGGTGGCAGCTTCCATGTGGTCCTACTGCAAGCCTAGATTGGAGGTTGACAGACACCCAAGAGCTCCCATAAATAATTGCCTTTGAGGCTTAGGCTCTGGGAAGAGGACTTGGAGTCAGCTTCTTATCTCTGTCTCTGATTGGCAGGACTGTCTGAGGCACACTAGGGGGTTATTTGGAAAGGAAAGCAGAGGGAAGCCGTGGGCCCACTCCACACAAGCCTGCCTGTCATGGACCTGGGAAGCATGATAGCATATCAGATCTTCTCTCCCCTTAACCTTGTCAACCTGCCTTCCAGCACACAGTGCCAGCCGTTGACAAGAGGAGGGGAGGATGATGGGAAATTTCTCTCTGGTAACAGGGAATCTGTTACAGGAGCCCTGAGGGATGGGAGCTTGCTCTACCATCATATTTCCTAGCACCTTGAATCAAACTTGCCCAGCACAGGTCTCCACCCATCCACCTGTCCTGCACCCACTCCCAGATGCATTGCCTATGCTCATTCTCTTACCTTCATCACAATGTATAAAATAGCTTTGGCCTGATTTCTGAAAAATCTGGTGCACGAGGAGGGGGGTGGGGAAAGAGAGAGAGAGAGAGAGAGAGAGCGAGAGCATGTGTGAGAGAGAGCACGAGGCAGTGAGAGAGTGCCTTATGGCAGTGGGTGGGTGTGTCTGTCTCCCTGGAGGCCACATATGCACCTGTCACTCTGCCTGCACCTTTCTTTATCTCTTCTGTCTCAATGCCCTGCATCCACTTTGCATACCCCATTATTTTCCTGGGAAGCTTCTTCTAGCTCACAGTGTATTTCTAGCGAAACTGATGACTGACAGGTCCTGACTCAATTAGTCAAACACAGCTTATGACTCACTCCTGAGTTGCCCCAGGTAGGGCCAATCAGAGTCCTGAATGAGTCCAAAATGCTTTACACTCTAAGCTTTTGGGAACAAAAGACACCTCTCCCACTGAGAGGAAAGAGTCTTTTATAAGTGGGATGCTTAGTGTCTGCTTCACATTCCAGCCAATGCTGGAAAGCAGGTGGGGCCAGGGAGAGAAGAGTGACAGGCTCCTCATACCAGGAAGGGGGTGCCTCTGGTGTAAGGAGTATCTTTTCTCTTTCCCACTTTTATTTACAAACAGAATCCATTTGACTCTTTTCCTTGAAACTGGGAAATGACAAGGGTCAAGCAGGTGGGAGTCAACAGTCTTGAGTAGAGATGCAACAGGAAAGGACATTTTGTCCTTTTGAAGTATTCAAAGCTGAAAAAGTCAAGTCTGTGGCTACAGTGCAGTCATGCCAGCTGGAGTCCCCTAGGACCTGTCAGCAGGCTCAGCCTGGAAACCACATTTATTCCCAAGGTGGTACAAGAGCACTGCCTGGCAACCAGAAGGAACTGGGCCTGAAACCTCTCTGCTTTCAAATACCTCTTTTTAGGAGGCTTTCAAGTTTTTCTCAGATAATCTCATTCATTACCTGTAGTCTTATGGTTTTAGCAAGTCAGCAACTATCACTATCATTTTTATATTTTATGGATAGGGGAGAGAGGCTTCCTATTATTCTCTTAGCATCAACCCAAATCACAGTTCTTTAGGAACATCACTGAGTCAGGGGTTAATCATCTGGAAAATCCTCACAAAGCCATCCTGGAGTATGCAAATACCTAGGAGTAGGCTGGGGAGCAATTGCAGGTAGCTGGCTCCACAAATAGCTTCTAAATGTGATTGGAAGGCACTCTGTGGTTGTAGCCATGCAATATAAATGCTAAGTAACAATGGTGAGGTCCATGGAAATGAGGAGAACTCTTCATCCACCCATGGCCTCTGGACTACAGCAACCAAACCCTGAAAACTACCATTTATGTGCGGGTGGCCCCTGCCTCTCTATGCTCTTGGAAAGTGTTATTTCCTTGGGGGATGAGAGGGTGGATTTGCGGAGAGGAGAACAGGCCACGTGACTTCATTTCAGGGGTCCCCAAACCTATATTGTTTTTCCTTTGCCCAATGGAAAGGATGTGCCTGCATTCTTCTTCTTGTCTTTTTTCTTTTCTCCTCTCTAACCCTGCTCTGGGCTGACTTGGAAGGGGCCTGGCTAGCAAATTGCCAGTCCTGCCTTGGACTTTTCTTCATGGTAAACTGCGGCCAAGTTGCCTCCAGGGGGAATTCTAGTCTTTTTGCTCTTCCCTGGGAGATCTAATAGTCAAGAGGCACACATCAAAACTTTACACAGTGGGGAAATGGTGGATCCTGGGCAAGTTGGACAAAAAGCAGCAGCAGCCAAAGAGAAAGACAAGGTCCCAGGGAAGGAAGGTGGAATGGGGTATGTAAAGAAAGGGACCACTGAGAGCCACTTCCTCCCTGTCCCCCAGTCCCTTGTATTCTCTTTTCTTTGCCTACATTCATGCTGTAAGTGGTACCCACAGACTCAGGTGAGGTCCCTTGGGATGTCTCACAAGCTGGGGAACCTACTGTCCTTTGGAATGGAGGGATTTCTTAGGCTATTTCCTTTCTTGAAGAGGATAAGGCAGGGGCACTTTGCTGGGAATTTTGTAGGACACCATTCTCCATCTCCATTTTCTACAGCATCTTTATAGATAAAAACAATTATTGTTGCATATTTATCATGAACAATTATAATTAACCTAGACAGCAAGGAAAGTCATGATATTGATGGCACGCTCTTTCCACCTCCCTGCTTTTAAGGAAAAATTGGCCAGTACAGAAAAGCTCAAATAAGAAAACAAAAATTCCCTATACCTCCATTAGTCAGAAATAACTATGGTTAGCATTTTGATGTAAAAATTATTTCACTTTTTTTCCCCTCTGAAAAATATATTTTTAGTAAAAATGGATGTCCTACAGTAATATAACCTACTTCTTGCTCTTAACAATATCCATAAACACTTCCCAGCATCATTAGTTTTCTACAGCATCCTTTTTATGTTTGTAATGAATTTCATCATGATTATAGCATAATTGATTTAATAATAGCCAGCACTTATAAAACACTTCCTATGGGCTACACTTTACACACATCATCTAATTTATTCCTCACCACATTTCTATGAGGTAAATACTATTATTATCATTCACTTTCTATAGGTAAGAAAACAGGTTTGAGGCAATGTTTTGCTGAAGGTCACATAGGCAGTGAGTAGAGGAGCTGGAATTTGAACCTGACCCTGCTGTTTTTGGCTCTGGAGCCTCTGAGCTTCCGTGCTGTGCAGTCACCTCAGCCAAGAGCCCATTGCTGTCATTTAGGTGGTTGCCAGTGTTTAAATATTACAAACAGAGCTGTGAAGAACATCATTATAGCTATATGTTTTGCATACCCCATTGTTACTTTCAAGGATAAATCTCTAGAAACGAAGCCGTGAGGTCAAAGCAAATGCACATTTTTCTGGCTCAAGAGGACTTATTTGGGGCAGAGCAGACAGACCTGGGTGGAGCCAGTCCAGAGACGCTGGGGGCCAGGCAGCCCCTGCTGTACCATCCCCTCCCCCACTGCACCCACTTTTCCTGCTCAGCCACAGGGTTCCATCAATTTGAATTCCTACCTCCAATCGTGAGAGTGACCATGTCCCACACCCTCACAGACACTGAGAACTCTCATTTTAAAAATCATTACCTCATTTTTAGATGGAGAAATGACCTTACTTTGCAAATTTAAATTGCTAATAAGACCAGATAAACATTTTACATTTGTTAACAGGCCATCTGTATTTCTTCTTTGCTGACTTTCCTGTCCACGTCCTTGGGATAGGGCCTGGTTTTAACATGCAAGAGCTCTTTGGCATGCGTGTGTTCTTGCTTCCATTCCCTTCCTGGAATATATAAACGAATGAATGGATCACATTTCCTGCAGTCTCTCCTGTGAGGTCTTCAATAAAGACACTGATGATAGCTTTCCCCTTTTGCCTCACTGACCAGCCAAGACTTCTGTTAACTGAAGCTCTAAATTTTATTTATTCTGGAATGTAATCCTTGCTAGGATTTATCTATACTAAAGCTCTGGCTAGAAATGGCAGACAAAGGAGCTGTCTACATGATCTTGAGTTCCTAGGAAAAGTAACACTAGCTACCATTTATTGAGCACCTGCTAAATGCACATTGTTTTTGTCCTCATCACATGGTTTTCCTTATCTTCATTTTAGAAAGGAGTAGAATGAGGCTCAGGGAAGCTAGGTCACTTATACCAGCTAGTAAGTGGCAGGAGAAGGGTATCTTTTGGGCCATGCTGTCCATCAAGGTAAAGTTTTAAGGTGTTTATGAACTCTATTTTTAAAATCTCTTCTTCATTGACAATTCTTGTTTATTTCATGACTATTGAAAAATTAGACATTTGAAACTTAGGAAATTGTCATGCCAGATTTTATATTGAGGAAGTGTTGGAATAATGATTTCTAATCTGTCGTCCAATTGCTTGCTTCTGTGATACAAATATTCCTCCTTTAGGAACCAAAAGAAGTCCACGTTGGACTCAGGCTGTCTCTACCCAGTCCTCATTGCTGAAAGAATGACTGGGTCTACTTCCCCAGCCAGCCTGGTTTGCACACCCACTTCTCTTACTAAGATCCATAAGATCCAAGAAGACTCCTGGTGGGCTGTGTGGTGTCATGTCAGGCACCATTCTCCAGAGAACAGCAAGCAGGAGTGGTGAGAAGAGACAGATTGTTTACAATGAGGGAAAATAGAGATCCCTAGTGAGATTGCCTAGGGTGTGAACAAAAGAAAATGAGAACGAATCAGAATAACTTGACCCTTCAGCAAAGATGAGAGGCGTGGGAGTGAATATTTCACAGTAGGGTAGCATCACAAAAACTATTTAGTGAGAGTCTAAAGGAAAATTTTAGTAATTCTCAGGTTTAGGACAAGCCCCTGCAGGTTTCTAGACTGTCTCTGGATCCTTGGGATGTCAAAGTGACATGGTGGCACCTCCTGGGACCTTTGTAAATATGTGGGGGCATCTTGATTTCCAGATGACCAGGGTGCATCTGGTTTTTAGCCAAGTGCACCAGTGGCAGCCAGGCTTGCTAGCCCTGCTATATGATGTGGGATAAACAATACTCTTCCTAGCTCCAAATGCCAATGGTGTCTCATTAAGAACACTAGATGATACCTCAGGATTCTTCCAGTGCTAATAATCTAATGTTCTATTATTCCATCTTGGCTATGATGGTTAGTCTACTTTCTTTAGAAACGTTATGAGAAAAAAAAATCTCGATAGGTGTAGAAAAATAATTGGATAAAACTCAACACTCATTCATAATTAAAAAAAATCTTTTAGCAAATTAAAAATAAGCCCTCAATCTAATAATGGCCATCTATTACTTACAGCAAATATTATAAATTATCAAAGATTGAAACCATTCTCTTAAAGGAAGAAAGAAGACAAGAATGCCCACTATCAATCATGTCACCTGTCAACATTATGCTTAAGGTTCTAACAGATGCAATTAAACACAAAAATAATATAAGAAAATAAAGCTAAAGATGTAATTATTATATAATACTTGATTTTCAATTAAAAAAACAGTGACTTGAGGAAAAGCTATCAATTTTTTTTATTCAATTTTGTGAGGTAGAAGATCAACATATCTAGACTTATTCCACACATCAGTATTAACCATATTAGAAAACTTAAAAGAGACATGTTAACAACAGCCAAAAATTCCTAAATATTACCTGTGAATAATTAGAGTAGATATATAAGAATTTAAGTAATGTAATAAGAACTGAATAACTAGAGGGATAGACCGTCTTTGTGGATGGAAAGATCTTATTATAAATACATTAATTCTCCCAAAATTAGGTTATAAATTCAGCATAAATATACTAAAAATTGCCACACAGTCTTCAGACTTGACAAATTGATTATAAAATTCATATAAAATAAATGCACAAAACTGTCAATAATTCTGAAAAAGAAGACAGATTTGCCTTCCTGAATATAAAGGCATATTATAAAGCCATGATAATTAAATCAATGTGGTATAGCTGTAGGAATAACTAACTAGATCCGTAGAACATAATAGAGGATCCAAACACAGATCCAAGCGTATGTGTGTCTTTGATATTTGATAAAGGAGGCATTACAAAATGGTAGGGAAGAAAATTATCCAGTTCTCCTGTGACAGCAGAACTCAGGTTTCTGGTGTCCAGGCCAAAGGGTCTTGGTTTCTAAGCAGCAGCTTTGGTGTTTCTATGAGAACAATCCTGTCATGTATCGAAGTATTTTTCTAATCAAGAACATCCCTGGCAATGCTGTTCCAGTCTACTACTCTGGTCTTCCCAGAATTTTTATTGGCCATGTTTATTAGTCTGTTCTTTCATTGCTATAAGGAAATACCTGAGACTAATGTATAAAGGAAAGATATTTAATTGACTCACAGTTTGACATGGCTGGTGAGGCCTCAGGAAGCATACAGTTATGGCAGAAGGGGAAGCAAACATGTTTTTCTTCACAGTGTGGCAGGAAGGAGAAAAAATGAGAGCCGAGTGAAGGAGAAAGCCCCTTATAAAGTCCTCCAATCTCATAAGAACTTACTATCACGAGAATAGCATGGAGGAAACTGCCCCCATGATTCAAGTACCTTACACCAGGTCCCTCCCATGACACATGGGAATTATGGGAACTATAATTCAAGATGAGAATTGGGTGGGGAAACAGCCAAACCATATCAACATCTAAGATCATTTTTTTTTCATTTTTTTTTCTTAAGCTATAGTAGATTCAGTTGTCTGCAATCTAAAAAAATTTAAAATAGACATATGATTCCATGTCCAGATATTAATGCTAAGGAATATTCCCTAACGTGTTCAAACTGCCAGATACTAGAATATCCATAGTAAATTTGATTGCAATGCTGAAAAATGAGAAACAGCAAGTCCAGTAAATAATGAAATAAATTGTGATATAGTCATATAAGTGAATATTATTCAGCAAGTAAAATGAATTAACTAGATCTGTGTGTATCAGCATGAACAGAAGTATAATATTGAATGAAAAATGTAAGTTGCAGAATGCTATGCTTAATACTATACCATTTATGCAAATAATACACAACTTAATACTATTATATGTATATTTGTATTGTATTTTATATAATATAAAAATAAGATTTTAAAAAATGCACACTGAATTAATGATAGTAATAGTACCTTGGAAGAGAGGATAGAAAATGAAATTGAAAATGATAGGAAGCTTCCATTTTATCTAGAGTGATTCTATTTATTTTATCTTACAAAAGGCACAAATTAGTTTGGGGTGTTGAGTGCATAGTATCTATTATTCTTTGTACTGTTCTATATTTCTTAAACCAAAGAAGGAGGAGAAGGAGGAGGAAGAAAGGAAGGAAAGAAAAGAGTGAATGAGAAAGGGAAGAAAGAATAATATCTATAGTGTCTATTATTTCTCATAGGTAAATAAGCTCAAGGTACATTTCTCCTTGAAATCAGTCAGACACACACACACACATGAGACACTCGCAACATGATTTTAAAAGCTAATTAATTATTTAAAAATTATTATCATTAGATAATGAGAACTGTGTTTCCTTTTTATGCATAACCTGCTAGAAAATGCGCTAAATTTTAGCCTTAGCAGTGATAATTAACTCATTTCAAGTGCTTGATAATCTCTACTTGTCTGATCCTTTTGAATGTGCTTCCCCCCCCGCCATTATCCTATTTCATACACTATCTCATTTCATAAGCCATCCCAAATGAACTTGGGAAATAATCAGGGAACAAATCCTTAACTTAAAATAGCGACTTTACACTCTAATTCCAACATTTCTGAACTTGACTAGTCAAACAGGAGGGTGTCGTTGGTATAATCTTAAAAACTGGGTCCTGGCACTTAGTTTGATATACCTGCTCTTAAAACGTCTTTGCTTTGTACCCTGGAGCTTGCTTGGGCACTGGAAGAGAGTAGGTTCAGGGTGGGGAAACAGTGGGAGGCAGGTAGGTGCTTGCCCTTCACTATTGGGCCCTGTGAATTTCATTTGGGTGGCAGTGAATAAGCATGTTTTGTTTACAGTAAGATGCTATTATGCACGACGTCTTATGAAATAGAGCTCAAAATTAGGTATCAAGGCTTGTAGCAGAACCTGCTCCTAGGCCTGATTCCATCACTGATTTGTTCTATGACACTGGTCAACAAACATAAAAACATTCATAAAAATAATGGGCTTTGAGGTCACATATATTTGGGATGATGTCTTAGTCCATTTTTGTGATGCTTTAACAGAATACCACAGATGGGGTAATTTACAATGAACAAAAGTTTATTGGTTCACATTTGTAGAGGCTGGGAAATCCAAGATCAATGGTCTGGCATCTGATGATGGGGAGGAACTCATCTTTTTACAAGGAACCCACTCCTGTGATAATGATCACACTCCCACAATAATGGCTTTAATTCATTGATGTGGGTACAGCCATCATGGCCAAACTGCCTCTCATTAGTCCCCACCTTAAACCCCATTGCACCAGGATTAAGTTTTGAATGCATACATTTTGGGGAACACATTAAAACCATGACAGTTAGAATCTGAGTATTGCCATGACAACTTAGGTGACAGTGGATGAGTTACCTTTTCTGAGCCCTAATTTCTCAATTTACAGCTAGAGATAATATTTTTCACAAAATGTATGTTAGGATTAAATGACCTTGTTTGTCCTATGCACAGTGCCTGGCAATATTGGAGACCAGGTAAACCATAGTTCCTATTTTGCCCTTCATTTTTACTATGTCTGCCAGATAGCATAGCTGCAAGGGTAAGATATAATAAAGGCATGCAAACCATCTTTGAAGGAAAGGGAGATAAGTATTTTAAAATGTGAAGCATTATTATTGTGAATAGTTTGTGCTTCCAAAGCAAATTTTGTCAGTATTTTTGGTTTGTTTTATGGATGCTGCCTTCTCCTTGACCTCAGAAACGACTGAACAGAAAATATGGCGTGATCGTCTGTTGCTCTTTCAGAATTTTCTTCCAGAAATTCCAAATTTGCCAACATAAAGTTGGGTTCAAACTCTGGGAAACCTCTACGCATCCCATCTATCCTGGCCCCACCCTACCTGTTGAGCCAGGCATTCTTCCTCTCTTGACTTTGAAATCTGCTCACTGCTGGTATGACTGCCTAGTTAGAGATTTGCCAAACTTGATTTGTTTTTTTGTTTTTTTTTGTTTGTTTGTTTTTTGTTTTTTTTTTTTTTGTTGTTGTTGTTTAGAAACTAAGGAGAGAGCTAGAATAGGATCCATGCATATTTTCCAGAATGTCAGTGAGGTACTCAGAGAATCTCCACTGGAGGATGTTCAAATCAGGCTTATGAAGAATCCTGATGCTCTTTTCTTTTTCGTGACTGCAAGTTGAGGAAAACCAACATGTTTTTATCTCTGGTAGGACTGTCCCCAAAAGAAAGCCATACAACCAGTCAGCCACCAAGGAAAAGCTGATTCCCTTCAACATAGCTCATTCTCAGACCTACTTGGCAACATCAGATTCCTGAGAGTGGTTTGTGAGTCAGTGCTATAATATTACCACCGCATTTCCTAAATAACAAACACTCTTTCTCACATACACACACCACCACTGCCACTGCCAACACCACTATCACCACCAACCAGCTCCAGCTGAGTCTTAAAATCTGATTAGTTTCCTGAACAGTGGGTCTAATGACACTGCTTCCCAGGGACTGTCTCCAGTGATATTTATGTAGAGTAGGAGAGAAACATATTAAGAGAAAAAAATAGGAAAGATGAGAAGGACTTTAGGGTGTCTATCGCCCAAGTTTTTGGCTGGTTCCTAGAGAGGGTATAAGCAGAGCTAAAAGAAGTTTGCATTAGATTGTACTAACGTATGCTGTGGGGAAAAAAAATCTCAGTGGTTTGCTCATAACAGTTTATTTCTCTAAGTCAACGACTGCCCATTTCCAAGGCTGCTTCCATTTGTAAGGTGACCTGAGCATGCTGGCCACTTAAACCTTGGTCAGCCTCTGGGACACATGTCATCCACATTTAGAAAGGGAATCAAGTGTGTGGAGAACTCATAGTCTTTCTTTGGCGATTTGGCTCAGAAGTTGCACACTCCTGATTTCCCTCATAGACCAATGGTCACGACTAGTCATATGGCTCCAACTTAATTCCAAAGAAGCTTGGAAATGCAGTCTTCCCATGTTCCCAGGCCAGTGAAAGGGGCATGGTGAACCCAGGACATAGTCTCTGCAGTGCAGTATTCCCAGGAAGGACACAAACAGTGCTACACCAGGGCCCAGGTGACAAGGGCGGTAAGGGCTAGTCTTGCTTTTCTGTGCAGAAATGATGTCTCCATCAGGCTGAGGGAAGGTAGCCCTGTTGGCACCTTCAGGGTTTGGGAGCTATAAGAGCACAGGGAGATGGCCCCTGGCCGGGAAAGTAATGTCTTCTGAATATACCAGCCTCAATAGCTGCTGGAACAGTTTCCTAAAGCCTGGGGCAAAGAACTTTCCCCTGGGAAATAAAGAGGCCATAATTTAGTTTTGTCTGAGGCCCATGTTTCTGCCTAACTAATCTGATTAAGTATCTGAAATGGAATCGGTCACCTGCATTTTCTCACCATCTCCCTTCCCTTTCTTTGGTCTTGGGAGGAGTCTGCAAAGCACTGTGACTCAGCTGCGGCTCCTATAGCTGATGACAGAGGACCCAAGAAATGAATTTTGAATGTTGCAGAGAGCCTACAAGGGGTCCCTAAGTAGCTCAGAACCCACTACGACCTTGGGAACACAGATTCTTCCCTGACTTGGAAGGTGTCCTTGGAATCACGGATTGTAGTTAAAATCCTAGGGAGGGTCTAAATGCTGGCTCTCCTCTCCTTCTTGGTTCTGGGGTGATAACTTTGCTCCATTTATTGTGAATATTTGTTGAGAACTTGAGCTTACAATTTAAGTCTGGAAGACCCAGATTTGCTCAGACTTGCTAGTCATGTGATACTACCCTATTCTGTAATCTCTCGGTGTTACCATAACCCCTACTGAAAAAAAAAATGAAGAAAATATCACTTACTTTACATGTTAGGAGAATTAAATGGCATAAACATGTGGGAGCCCTTGGAACAGTGCCAAGAAGTGCCAGCTTACCACTCTCTTGTTTTGATTTTTTTTTAAAAAAAACAACATGTACAAAAGAGTGCATAATGTACAATTCAATGAATTTTTCGCAAACTGAGTACACTCAAGCAACCAGCACTCAGATTGAGAACAGAACATTACCAGCATCCTGAGGCCCCTGGTGCCCCTTCCAGGTACTACCACTGGCCCTCCAGGAAAGATAACTATTATCGTGACTTCAAACACCATAAATTAGTTTGCTTGCCTTAAAATTTTATATAAATGGATTCATACAGAGCTCTTTTGTGTCTGGCTTTTTTCATTCAACATTATGTTTATAAGGCCCATGCACTTCTCCATTTATATTTTAATGCTTAATTATATCAATTTTAATAGGTTGTAACATCTTGTACTGTCCACTCTCTGCCTCATGTTTTATGTCCACAAAGTATTTATTTGGGTCCTGCAAAGCTAGACATCTGATGGACTATGGAGATTATAACCTACGATGATGCTTTCTCCATCTACCCATACCTTTAATGAAATGAGAGCTGTGGGTCTTCAGAGGACAATAGCCAGAATGCTGAGGGGACTGGACACTCACTAAGCTAATATACTCAGAAACAATGTTCCTCCACCCTAGAGGACAATACCTCTGCTGTCCTGTTCTTGGCTACTGCTTACTCCCAAGGGAAACAAGCCCAAAGAAGACTGCTTCAAAGCTCTTCCTCTCTTCTTAGCAATACTGAAATACCTTCTCTCCAAAAGCCATGAGATAAATAATAGATAAAATCATTGCATTTACACAGGATAGCTCTCAGGACCTTGAAATGTTTTGCTGAGGCATTAAAGGAAAATTCTCTTCTCCATACTCTATGGAGGTGAGTAGGGGACAGAGCACATCTTTGCTCAGTTCTTTGGTGTCTGCAGAAGCAGGATGAAAATGAGACCCAGGATCCTGGACCACCTTTTTTCTTGTTTGTTAGGGAAAATATATCCTTGTGCCACAGGGCAACCTGAATCACATCTAAAAGGTTAAGCAAAAATGAGGGCTGTGTGGGCACCCATTAAATTTCTATTTCTTTGTATCCTGCATTCCAGCTGCAGCCCTGCACCCACTACCTCATAGACAAAGAAAAAGTGAACCACAGCTTCTAAGGTTTCAGAAACCAGTGGCTCTGCTGTATTGCCGTAGGGACCTCTCAATACTGACTCTTCACTGGCTAGGGCTTGATGTTAATAAAGTTATGACATTGATTTTTTAGAATAGCAACATCATAGACGCCAGGATTTTAGAGTCTGAATGTCCCTCAAGCAGCCTAGTCCCTTATTTGTTGCATATATCCTCTTCATTGCATCCTCGAAAAATTAGTTACCTATTTTTTAACTTTTCCAGCAAAGAGAAGCCTGCTCCTACCCCACCCTCCTTCAAGACAGCTTGTTTTCTTGCTAAACAACTTTGGCTGTTAGGAAAGCTCTTTGTTGAGCCAAAATTTTCCTCTAGTAATTTCTACCCATTTCCCCTAGTTGTTTCCTCTAGAGTCACTCAGATCTATTCCAATCTATATAACAGATCTTTAACTATTTGAAAAATTGCTGTGATGTATCCCTTTAGGTTACTTATTGAATTCCTCCTTTTGACAGGAATTGAATCCTCTCTTCTCAAAGTTAAACATTCTTCGTTTTTAAAATATTTATTACATGAAATGGTTTTCTAGCTCCACTTTTGAGTGCTTTCTGGTTTGTCATTGTTCTTGAAATGTAATGTCCCATGTTAGAATGTATTATTATAAAAATTAGAGGATTGTAAAAGGAACGTAGAAGTTGAACAGATCAGTGAATTTCAATAAACACCCAGAAATACCCCCAAATATATATATATAAGATTCTAGTATATGATAAGATTTTCATCTTGGATAATTTATCATGACAAATTCTACATGAATTAAAGATTTCAGCGTAAATATCCTAAAAGAAAAATTGTTATGGTTATATAATCTTAGGGTGTGGAATGACTCTATAAGTATACTTCAAAAGACATCAACCATGAAGAAAATGACTGATAAATTTGATATTAATGCATTATGTATGTGAAAATATCAACAAATAGAGGCAAATAATAAGCTGAAAAACATTTTTGTAATATATCAAACCAAAGATGAATATATTTACTATAAAAAGAGCTCTTAAATTAATTTTAAAATAAAAGATGAATTATTTTAATAGAAAAAAGCAAAGGAAATAAACAGGCAATTTAAAAGGAAATTTAATATAATAAGTATATGAAAAATGTTCAACTCCGTGAGTAAAGGAGGGTGTTCTCATTAAACCAAAATATTGTTATTCATCTATAAAACTTTTAAATATGGGATTAAAAACTCCACTAACTGTAGTCAGTGTTAGCAGATTATGGATGTGAGAGTATGTGCTCATATTCTGCAGCTTTGAGGGTGCATTGGTAGAACCCTTGTGGAGAATTATTTGAAATATTGATGCTATGAATCAGAAACTTAAAAATATGTGCATACCCTTTGGTCTAGCAATTCAATTTCTGAGTAAATCTCTTAAGTAAATAATCAGTATTATGCCAAATATATATCTATGTACTCATTAAAGCATTATTCATAATAATATCCTCCAGACTTTAAAGTCATATATCCCTATTAGTAAAAACAACTAAGTAAAATTAAGGATGTACCCTAATCTACCTATATATTTTAAATAAATTACTTACTTGTAGCCTCATAATAATACATATCTTGTAAACATATGAAATAGATATGTTAAAAGTTGAGTTAAGTAGAAACAAAAAGAGGTACTAATATATATGTTTCCTAGCAAATAAGAATTATCTTGTGCCATTTCTGCAGTGGAAACTCTGACTCCAGAGACCACAAATTGTATTATATTAAAAGCTGGAAACATCTTAAATGTCTACCGGTAGTTAAACGTTACATAAGTTTTGTTGACTATAATGGCCAATATGATAGAATAACGTATAGCATTTTAACAGTACAGTGTAGAAAGAAATGGATTGGAAAGCACTGTGAGGAATGGTTCCACTTCCCTGTTGCGGTAAAACAGCTTATAGCAGACTAACTTGTGCACGAGTTAAAAGATAAAGAACAACCATTTGAAGGAGCTGGAGAGTGACCAAAGACAGGCATGGTTAGAGGGGAGTTGACTCTTGAACGTAGGGAACTGCGCCGGGAGAGATTCACATTTATGGCTTAGTCCCTAGGCCACTCCCAGGCACTCAGAGCCGGAGTCCCCGCACAAGCTGAGGAGCACTGCTTGCAGCATCAGGAGACAGAGTTCACGGTAGCCAGAACAACTGCAAAGTCACGGTGGAAATCTCAAAGGAGGGGTCCAGAGAAGAAGGAGCCCCCAAATCTACATATAAACTTTGACCAAATTCTTGGAGGACCCCTGAATTTGGCACCAAGGGACCCCGGAAAAAAGTGAAACTGGACGGCTGTAAGAGCTGAGCAGAGATTTCGGGTGCTGCCCCCTGCAGGAGACACAGGATTTGCAGTTTGAGTTCAGTCGATTGAAGCCCCTGCTAGAATGAAAATAACACTCTTCAGAGAAAGAAGAATCCGAGATTCTGCAACATATCACTGTCAATGCCCGGTACAGAATAAAAAACTATCAAACATGGAAGAAACAGGAAAATATAACCAACAGCCAAGAGAAAAAGCAGTCCATAGAGAAATAACCCTAGATGTCACAAAAGGATTTGAACGTAGTAAATACAAAATGTGTAAGAACTTGAAGTCAGATATCATTCTAATGAGCAGATGAGGAATCTCAGCATAGAAATGAAAAAGGAAAAAAAAATAACCAAATAGAAATGCTAAAACTAAAGAAGTAGATCTGATTTGGAAAATTCACTGGTTGGGCTTAGCAGCCGATTGGAATGAGAAAAGAAAGTTATTGAACTTGAAGATAAATCAACAGAAATGATATAATCTGAAGAATGAAGAAAAAAGATAGGAAAAAAATGAATACAGCCTCAGGGTCTGTAGAGCCATATCTAATGATGTAGTGTAGAGGTTCTATGATCAAATGCAACCCTTGAAAGGTTTATCTGACCTATCCTTCCTGCTGTGCATAATTGTTACTGTATTGTCTGGTTATAGACACCAATGGGAAGCATGGCACCTATAAACCTATCATTTGGTTTTATATTCATATACCCAGATGATATTTTTGCTTCTGTTTGCTCATACTGTCAGTTCCCTAATATTATTTATTGACATTACTAGTAGTAAAAGTGTTCCCTGAAGCCATGCACTGTGTAACCATTTTTAGGAGATGGTTTTCATCGGATCTCTTGTTTTTCTGTAAATCTTGTAGCACAGGTACTGACTACTTTGGTTCTGAATTATCTTTTCAAAGATCTTGGTATAGGAAACACCTTTGGAAGATATAGCAGAGCAAAGGGGGAGGTTGATTTACTGTCTGGTCTAATGATTGTGTCTCCCTCAAGGACAAAGGTCAGAGAGGCTTAGAATGGATACAACAGGCTAATAATTGCCTGATAGAATTTGATTCGAGTTTCCCAGTTGTCAGGGTTTTCTTCTGTGACTCAATCCACTGATTGTGTGGGTGTCACATAGCCCTCTTTATTCCTGTGGGAAATGGGGCTTGGGAACCTGGTGCAAATGGTGACATCCTGGCTATTGCTATTAATCAGAGAGCCCTTTGTCCCTCACTAAAATATCTTGAGTCTTCTGCTAGCACCCATGGAATTGTGGCAGGTTAACTGGTTGACTTGCAAGGAGGGTAAAGCCTAATACCCTTCAATTCTTTTTTTTTTTTTTTTCTCTCAAAGACAAGGTCTTGCTCTGTCGCCCAGGCTGGAGTGCAGTGGTGCCATCATAGCTCACTGCAGCTTCAATCTCCCGTGCTCAAGCAATCCTTTCACCTCAGCCTCCTGAGTAGCTGGGACTATAGGCATGTATCATCATGCCCAATTAATTTTTTATTTGTATAGAGACGAGGTCTCACTCTGTTGCCCAGGCTAGTCTTGAACTCCTGAGCTCAAGTGATTCTCCTGCCTCAGCCTCCCAAAGTGCTGGGATTACAGGCATGAGCCACCACATCTGGCCCTTCACAATTCTTGATAACCATCTCCTCATTATTATCAAAACTATAAAGGACTGTTAAACACAAGAAATCAGATCCCTTACTCCCCAAGAGCTGAGCACCCCTTTCTCTCACTGCTCCTGCTCCCCAGGGACAAGGTTCCTGGCATTCTAGGACACCTCTACCCTATCCCGCCAGCCCTCCTCCATCCTCCCTGTGACCCCATGTGGACCACTCAATACTTTACTATAGAGGAAGGGTTTTTCTCCCCGACTTATCTCACAAGTCCTTTAATAAGAGATAAAGTGGGTCTTTCAGTACTCAGTGATTACACTTTTAAAATGCAGACAGCCCGCACAGTTGCATGCTACATGAGGGTGCATTAGTATAGGTTGGATATCACAGAAGAAGTTAAGACCTTTCTTATTCTGAGGGGTCAGCCAGAAAGGTTGCAAGAGAGGAAAGCTAGAGATATGATGAGGAAACATCTTTCTGTTTGACTGAGGCTTGGCCTGTCCAATGCAGGGAACTGTATCCCAAGATCCATCCTGTCCTATGGGCACCTGCCAGTTTCAGCGCCTTATTCCGTGGCTTTGATCTTTTCAGCAGCTAGAGTTCTGATTGCTGGGCTTGACTCTAAGATGTAAACAAGAAGAGCGCAGTAGGGTAGGTCTAGGCCCAGGAGGGTGGGAAGAGTTGGGTAGCACAGCCAGTGTTTAAATCTGACAGTGGGACACAGCCAGGCTGCTGCCTATCCCCCTTCATTCCCACCATTATTCATCCCGGCTCCATTCTTGCCAAAGGACGAAAGCAGAAACAGACCCTGGCTGTTGTATTAAAAAAAGAGGAGTACAATTTCTGACATTTGAGTCCAGCTCCCTTCACAAAAGGAGACATGAATTCCATCATAGAGAAAATGAAATTTCCTGACACTTGGAAATTAAGATTCGGTAAAGACCAGAGGAGCAAGTGATGGATTTTCTGGGACTGCATCTAAGGGCATGGACTGCTGGAGGGAGATCAAGGACGGCATGGCTGTGAGGGGCTCCAGGGAGGCAAGAGGACAGACGGTGGCAATTTTCCTGCTTCTGACCTACTCAGACTTTCTCTCTGTGGTCTCTGCAGGGGCCCAGATAAGGATGCCCTACTGGGGCCCAGGCCCAGGAGTGGCAGGAATGACTTAGCCTGGTGCATGACCTTCATGAGCCCATTCCCCTGTGCTGGGAGGATGTCTCTTGTTTTTGACCTGCAAAGGGTTCTGAGGGTCAGATGGCATAGTATAAGTGGCAGGATGCTGTGCCATTTCCCAGCTGAGAAAATTAGGATCAGAACTCAATACCAGGGTTCACAAAACCTTTTCCTGGATGCTTAAAAAATCATTGTGTCACACAGGGAAACTCAGAGATGAGGGTTTTTAGAGACAAGGTAATCAGAAGCAGAAAAGATTTTGCTTTTTGTTTTTGAGCTTTTTTTGGCTGAGGCGATGGGGAGAGATTCAGCAAATCAGGATTCTGAATCTTCCACATCCATCTGAAGGTGTTTTCCTTCTTGTTGTAATTTCAAGCAAATTGACAAATGCAGATTCCACCCACCACCCCTGCCTATTATCATCCTTCATTAGGATCAAACTGTCCACAAACAATGTACAAAGGACTTTCTGTCCCTTTCCAATGTCCCCTCCAACAAGTGATATCAGGGGATTGCAGCAGAATGGGGAACAGAGGGAGAGACAGAAATGGGAGATCCTCATTCTGTCCCTGAATTGACTGCTTGGATCACATTAGTAGTTGAGGCCCCATTCAGAGTTTCTTCTCATAGGATGTCTGTCACTGTCTGATCAGCCAGAGCTCAGAACAAGGATGGGGTGGCCAGTCTACGCCAAACCCCTGCTCAGAGGACCTGAGCCTGATTTGCTGAAGCCTGGCCACCGGCTAGACTCAGCAACTAGACTTCCTCTCTTGGGAATTTGAAATATGAGAAGCAGAACTTTCTGGTTGGAGGGTGTTTGTGTTGAAAGATCATGAGAGCCTTGAGTGGAGGCAACCATGCTGAGCTGTGGGTATATCAGCAGGAGTGCACACTGTGAGTTTATCCAAGGTCCATATGGCTCTGCAGGGTCCAGCCCCACTGACTCCTGGTTTCACTTCCCACCATCCATCCCTTGTCTCCTTTGTGTCAGTTGCTCTTGTTTCCTGACTATTCCTTAAACATGCAGCATGAACCACTTGATATGGTTTGGCTGTGTCCCCACCCAAATCTTGTCTTGAATTGTGGAAGGAACCTGGTGGGAGGTAATTGCTTCATGGGGGTGGGTCTTCCCCATGCCGTTCTCATGATAGTGAATAAGTCTCGAGATCCGATGGTTTTATAAGGGGAGTTTCCCTGCACAAGTTCTCTTTGCCTGATGCCATCCGTGTAAGACATGACTTGCTCCTCCTTGCCTTCTGCCATGATTGTAGGCCTCCCAAGCCATGTGGAACTGTGAGTCCATTAAACCTTTTCCTGTAGAAATTTCCCAGCTTTGGGTGTGTCTTTATTAGCAGCATGAAAATGGACTAATATACCACTTCTTCCCAATAGAGAAGAAATGTATTCAATGCAGATATTTGTTTATTCATTACTGGATTGCCCCAGCACCCCACACCCAGTAGGCACCCAAGGAATAATGGTTGAAACAATCCAAACAAGTGTTAGCCACCATTGCCTTCTCTCTTTTTCCTTTCTTCTAGTTTGGGCTGAGACCTCGGTAGGGTCAGGTGGGATGGATGGGTCCTTGAGCATGTTTGAAGCCACAAAGCTTTTAGAGTGACTTGAAATGACAACATAAAATCACTGTCTAGTTATTACACCCCATAAAAAAGGATCTAGAGTCTGTCCTGCCTTGTTCTAGGTAATGCCTTATGCATACCCTAAAAGCTTTCCAGTTTGAGTCCATCTCTTGGGGATGGGGCTTATAACAACTGACTGCTCCCCTAAAGGGGCAAGAAGCTGGTGGGGTGCACAGCAGAGCAGGGAGTGGGTGTGGAGCAGGTGCAACAGGCTCCTGGCTTCTCTCCTTGGCAATTTCTTCATTCCTTCTGCTAACATGTGAGACTGTGACCAGGCGCCAGGGCCTCTGCAGCTCAGCCGCAGCCAAATTGCCTTCTTGAGAATAAACAATAAGAAAATTACCAGGCTGTTTGATGATGGTGCTTGTGGTTCCTATGTCTGGCCAGAGATCACCTGGCAGAGTCTGGATCTTGCTGAATGCGGAAGTGAAGGTCAGGCTGACTGGAGATCTCAGACAGAGATGGCAAAGGGGAGAGGAATTCCAGTGAGAGGAGGGGGAAGAAAAGGGGAGAGAGGTAGGGAAGGAAAGCAGTATTCAGGGGAAGAGGAGGCAAAGAGGTAGGATGAGGAAGTGGGTGGGGAGTGATGAAGAAGAGGAAGAGCAGGCAGGAGAGGTGGAAACAGGCACAGACCAGGAGGAGGAGAAGGAATATGTGTTACCATAGGGATTCTCCACATTTCTGATAATTTGATAAAAGCTGCAGATCCCCTCCACATACTTAAACACACCAACATGCACAAATACGATGGTGGCATACATTTCAGTGGGTTCATAGTATCCCTAAAGCCCTATCTATGGACCAGACAACACAGGCTAAAGAACCCCAAATTAACAGGGAAAATGGTGTGGAACAGTGAAGAGTATCAGTAATGAGATGAAGGAATCTAGAAGGAAAGAGACTCCTAGAGCCTGTCTTCTTACCAACTCTTTCCTCCCCAGTATGTGCTGGAGAGGAGGCAAGATGGGTATTCTGTGAGGGTTCACGCCAACGTAAGGACGAGCTAGTCACTGTTCCTATGATATCTCTCATTCAAGAGCCTATTACTGTCATACCTGCTATCCTTATCTTTATGTTTGAGGAAAAGCTAAAATGTATAATGCAACACAATTTTGATGACAAATTGAGTTCCTGAACTAACGGAACATTAGTTACCAACTAATTCACCAATGTGAAAAATTCAGCTTTGTGTCTGAGTGATGAACAATAGCAGCAGATGTCTGAGCTATTGCGAACATTGCTTTGTTGACATTCAGAAGGGAGCTTTTCCTGTGTCTCTTTGATTCTTTACCCTGGCCTTTTCAACATGAACTTAGCTGTATGAGAAGAAGCATCCCAGCCATGAGACATACATGGACACTATCTGTCACCCCAGTACACAGCCTGGTGACAGACATACCTAGGTTGAAATCTCACTTTGCCAGTTTCCACTTGTGTCATCTTGGATAAACTCATTAACTTCCCCAGGACTCAGTTTCTTCATCATTACAAGGGGTACAACCAATCTCACAGGATGTTTGATGCCAAATCAAACAACAGACATAAAGATCTACCCTAGATTCTGCCACATGGTGGGTTCTGAGCATACCAGTCTATATGCTTTGCTCTTTTATGAATGTGCATTCCCCTTGTCTATGTTTTTAAGTAGCTTTTAAAAATTATAAGACAATATCTGCACATAATAAAAACATGAAAAGTACAGAAAAATATAAAGAAGGAATCAGCAGTCATCCATAATCCTATCACCCGGAGGCAACTGCTGTTGGCCCTCTGGTATATATGTTCCCCTCTATGCTACTTTAAAAACTCGGCAGCAGCACCATTCCGGTAGGTTGATCCCATGTTGAAGTTCAGCCATTGTGCCTCATGTAGCTGAGAAATAATGTAAACGTGAGCATGAGGAGCTTTGTGAGTACATCCTCTAGGGAGGGGGAAGACTGTGTTGATGGTTTCCTATTGTTTTTAGCTCTGCAAGTTGGGAAAAGCAAAAGCTTCCTAGGAGAATAACATTTTACTTTTAAAAGAAAATAAACACAGATATTGTTGTGCAGAGATGGGCAACTGAGTCCCTCAGCCTCCCTTCCGCAGCTCCCCAGCTGGCTGCTGTCCCTTATTTCTTATCACTGGAAAGTTCTCTGGCTGAAATCACCAACCCTGTTGCTTAGCAGTTCATCTGCTTCTGCCTGTTCCCCTCCTGTCCCCAGGAACTCGGGGCCATGTCTTCCCTTGGCCCATATGCTGACAGGCATCCTCCCACCCACCCTGCCACCAACCCAGACACCAGCCAGAGCCACCTGCTCCGTAGCTGCTCTTCCTGACTTCACCAGAGTTAGGGGTGGAAGGTGAATGGAGAGAGGTGGAGAAAAAGACAAAGAGGCTCCAGGGCCTTCTATGGACCTTCTTCCCCAGTCCCTCCTGTGCTCCTCATCCCTACTTTTAATTGATCTTTGCTTGGAGGATGCCTCAGGAAATAAAAACAGCCAGAAGAGGAGCTAGGCAAAGAAGGACGCTGCCACAGGGGGAACCTAAACTACCAATTTTCACCTGGCTCTCTGGCCTTCACTGAGCAGGCAGGTGATGCTGGAGGCTGGGCCAGACCTCAACACCACCTGGCTTCTCTCTTAGGTATGGCTCTTATATATAGGGGATGGATAAATATATATATATGAGAAATGCTATCTTTCTTAGCCTAGCATAGGGCTACCTGAGTTACCCTCTAAATTGGGCAATTTTATAGATGATAGAAAGCCACTTTTCTGTAGTCAGGGTATAAAAATACGTCTTAGAACCCAAGCAAACATGCCTCTACTGGAATTAGAAAAGCTAGTTACTGATGGACTTGACTAGGTTTTCCAAGGAAGCACAGAGAACCTTCTGGGCAGGGAGGACAGACACCCCAATCCCTACTTCTTGAAATTCAAAGCCAGAGAGACCTGTTAAGAATAGAATAGAGAGTTTCCCATCAAGGCCTGGTGTCAGTAAGTGAAATGAGGGTCCAACAATAGACGTGAGGGAAAAAGGAACATAGACTAATGAGGAAGAGCCCAGAGTGGTAGAGGGGAAGGCTTGTGTATAGTGTGTGGCTGATGCCAGAATGCCACTAGACCCAGCAGCCTGGCACAGCATTTAGGCCCCAAGAACAAGTAGGGCTATTTCTAGGGTGAGGGTGGAAACTGAAGAGGGATTCTAGGCAGGGAGTGTCCTTGGATCATACTCCCTTGATGGCTGCCATCAAGGGAGAGGTAGCCATCCCTTGGATCAAGCAAGTACCATGACAAGGGACCAATGGGCAAGTGCCAGCCTAGACAGGCCCAGTGCTCAAGAGCATTCTTGCAAGGCAAGGAGAAGTAGGGCAGCTTCAGACTACCCAGAAAGAAGCAACCTCCTCATCTGGGTGTGGATGTCAGATGGACATTTCTTTGAGAGTGTAAGCCCACCAAGGTTCCGAGAAGGAAGAAAATCAAGAGTGCATCATAGTTTTCCAATTTTCTACTTATTTGGCATCTGGAATTTTACCAAGTTTTGACTTACTTGGAATATTGATATAGTTTTGCTATGTACTCACCCAAATTTCATCTTGAATCCCCACATGTTGTGGGAGGGACCTGGTGAGAGGTCATTGAATCATGGGGGCAGGTCTTTCCTGTGCTATTCTTGTGATAGTAAGTCTCACGAGATCTGATGGTTATTGTAAGGGGCTGTTTTCCTGCACAAGCTCTCTTCTCTTGTCTGCCACCATGTGCCTTTCACCTTCCACTATGATTATAAGACTTCCCCAGCCACCTGGAACTGTGAGTTCTGCATGAAACCTCTTTCCTTTGTAAATTGCCCAGTCTCAGGTATGGCTTTATCAGCAGCATGAAAACAGACTAATACAGTAAACTGGTACCAGTAGAGTGGGCACTGTTGGAAAGATACCCAAAAATGTGAAAACAAATTTGGAACTGGGTAACAAGTGGGAATTAGGACAGTTTGGAGGGCTCAGAAGAAGACAGGAAAAAGTGGGAAAGTTTGGAACTTCCTAGAAACTTGTTGAATAGCTTTGCCCAAAATGCTAATAGTGATATGGACAATAAAGTCCAGGCTGAGGTGGCCTCAGATGAAAATGAGGAACTTCTTGGGAACTGGAGCAGAGGTGAAGGTGACTCTCATTATGTTTTAGCAAAGAGACTGGCAGCATTTTTGTCCCTGCCCTAGAGATTTGTGGAACTTTGAACTTGAGAGAGATGATTTAGGGTATCTGGCAGAAGAAATTTCTAAGCAGCAAAGCATTCAAAAGGTGACTTCAGTGCTGTTAAAGGCTTTCAGTTTTATAAGGGAAGCAGAGAATAAAAGTTAGGAAAATTTGTAGCCTGACAATGCAATAGAAAAGAAATTCCATTTTCTGAGGAGAAAGTTAAGCTAGCCAGCAGCATGACATGGATGTGAGACATGGAGTCAAAGGGGATCATTTTGGAGCTTTAAGATTTGATTGCTCCACTGGATTTTAGACTGGCATGGGTCTAAATGACCCTTTGTTTTGGCCAATTTCTCCCGTTTGGAATGGCTGCATTTTTCCAATGCCTGTACCCCCATTGTATCTAGGAAGTAACTAACTAGCTTTTGATTTTACAGGCTTATACATGGAAGGGACTTGCCTTGTCTTGGATCAGACTTTGGACTGTGGACTTTTGAGGTAATGCTGAAATGAGTTAAGACTTTGGGGGACTATTGGAAAGGCATGATTGGTTTTGAAATGTGAGGATACGAGATTTGGGAGGGGCCGGGGTGGAATGATATGGTTTGGCTATGTCCCCACCCAAATCTTATCTTAAATTCCCATGTGGTGTGGCAGGGACCCAATGGGAGGTAATTGAGTCATGAGGGCACATCTTTCCCATGCAGTTCTCATGACAGTAAGTTTCATGAGATCTGATGGTAATTATAAGGGGGACTTTTCCTGCACAAGCTCTCTTCTCTTGTCTGCTGTCATGTGAGAAAGTGCCTTTCACCTTTCCACCATGATTGTGAGGCTTCCCAGCCATGTGGAACTGTGAGTTCTCTATTAAACCTCTTTTCTTTGTAAACTGCCCAGTCTAGGGTATGTCTTTATCAGCAGCATGAACATGGACTAATACAAATATCAAAAGAGATGTGTCACCTTGAGTGTCAGAGGACACTCGAGACACAGGACTTGCATCCTGAGTGTTGTGGTGAACTTCATATTTATCGCATATATTATACAAGAAATAAATGTTAGCTCTAGAAAATACAAATCAAAAAAGAAAATAAGAATGACCGATGTTTTCCTCATTCAGGGATTTAATGGTGCTAACATTTTAGTGTATTTTCTTTTAGTGTGTTTTCTATATAATAGGACAGTGCATATTATTTTCTAATCTGTCTTTTACACTTAAAAGTGATATTGACAGCATTTCCCCATATCATTTACAAATGTCCTATATCTTTTAAAATGGCTGCACCATATTCCATCTCATTGTGGTACCATGGTCTAGTTAACAAAGCCCCTACCATGAGACCCTGAGGTGGTTGCCAACTCCTCTTTAGCTCTGATTTTGTGTATGACTCTGGGCCAGGCTCTAGAGTGCAGGCATACACTATAAGAAGGATGAGAATGAGACATGGTTCTGGTTCCTGCGCTTAGTTTACAATTTGAGGACTTCCAGTTCAATATGGCAGACTGCATGGATATGAAAACATGTTCCTTCCATCAAATGTATATAAATCTGCATTCAATATAACAAAAATAAATTCAAGTACACACATAGCTCTAAAGAAAGAGAATGTCCCAGAATCAGTGATGATGGGAACTCAAGCCAGGGTGTTGGTGGGAGCTGAGACCGTAACAGCCCAAAAAGGGTTTCATACTCAGACCTATGGGCCTAACTTCTCATATTGGGATGTTCACGTCCACATAAGGACAGAACTTAAGCTCTCAACTCTAGATGAGTTGAGAGGCAGGGATAAATGACTGCTGGCATAGTTAGGAGCCTCTGAGGGGATTAGGAAAGCTCAGCAAATCTGTTTGGGGAAGTTTCAAGAAAGTTTGCTGTCCATGTAGGCCTTGGGTGGGAGAGAGTCATATGCCAGAAATTTGAAATCTAAGCCTGCACTACCTGCACAAATTCATGCTACATAGGTAATGCCTAGAAACTAACATATTGGTCTAGAATTGGTAAAACCAGTAGGGTGTTAGAAAAGGGAAAAAAAAAAAAAAAGAGAGTCTTTTATAGAGAGATGTTGCCATCATTCATACAGAGGGTATAGGATTCCCAAAGGAAATTAACTCCACTGAAGAACTCCGAATAAAAAATTAGAAACTATAACAAGTACAAGATGTGATGAGGGACACTTAGAAGCAGTAGCAGATAGGATAATTAGCATTCCAAGATCTAGGGAAAATAAAACAAACAGATTATAATTAAAGTATTTTTTAGATGTTTAAAAATAGAAAAGGATGAATATGAATGACAAGAAGGGGCGGAAGAACACAGAAATGAATTTGAAAATTTAGGCAAACACTGCTTCTAGAAATAAAAATGATATTACAAAAAATGATCATATGTGTAAAGTAGTATATTAGACATGGTCAAAGACAGAATTAATGAACTGGAAGATCTATTGATGCTGTTACTCAGAAACTGAAATAGAAAATATGAAGGAGAGCTTAACAAATATATAATTAAAATATGAAGGTCAAAATATGTCTAATCAAGTACCAGCAGAAGATAACAGAGTATACATTAAAGAGGCAATATTTGAAAAGATGCTGGCTGAGAGTTTTCCAGAATTGGACATTTAAATGTTTAAATGGAAAAATATCAGCTTCCGTGAAGAAGTAAAAGTAAACACACACCGCAAGAAAAAAAAAACTGTAAAAAGTTCCACAAATAAAAGTCAGATTACCTCAAAGGAATGACAATTCAACTAAAAGCACATTTATCATCAGCGAAAATATATAACAATAGGAAATAAACCTTCAAATTTCTGTAGTACAGCAACTAACACCTTAAAATTTAAATTCTGATGCAACACTTACTTAAAAATGAGGAAAAAGGAATTTTGATACAAACATACACAAAGAGAATTTATTACTCACAGCTCTTACTAGTTGAAAGACTGACTGGAAAATACATTTTGGTGAGATGGACACTGTACCAGGTGGAAGGAGTAGAACGCCAGACATAATTATGAGAAACATAAAAGTGAAAAGGTGAACATTTTGGTAAGTCTAAATTAACCAAATTTAGTGACTGTAACAATAACAAGAACAAGGACAACAAAAGTAGATTAAAAGCAACATTAAACTAAAATGTTGAATAATAATAAGTAACATGGAAGGTGAGCATGAGGGTGGGGCATGAGGAAGCAGTTTTCTTGTCTGGAAAAGGGATAGAGATATTAGTTAATTTCAAACTTTTTAGAGTCAGATGCGCTTCATTTAGTGTTAACCACTAAAAGAAAAGAAATAGGATGCATAACTTTTAAAACAGTAGAGACTGAAAATAAAACAAAGAATCACTCTGTTCATCAGAGGCATGATATGAGAAAATAAGGAGAAAACAACCATGGTCATTATTGCTGAGTCTGTAGAGAAGCTGAGATTTGATTTTACCCTCCTTCCAAGCTAATAAATTAACCTGTTACTGTTTCATGGATGCTGTCAGAAGGCATGAGACTACTGGGTCAGAGACAAAGGACTTTAATATACACAACAACCACCATAAGCAACACATAAGCTCCAGTTCCCCTTGCCTGCTAAGTCCCATAGGGGTGACATATGCAATGCATGTTGCATGTGTAATGGATTTGTGTTGCTTCCAGTGAAGACTGAATGTGGGAAATCAACCTCTTTTATAGCAGACAGTGAGTCTACTCTAGGTCCCAAAGGGAGACATCACCTCATTTTGTAAGGGTTCTTGGTGCAAACGCAGCCCTGAGAAATGACCCAGGTGAACAGTCAGATCCTTGCCTTGTTGGCATGCCCAGCAAGAGACAAAGAAGCATGAAAGACCCACAAAGGGTTTCCCTTCAAACAATTATAAAACAAAAACAAGATGATAGAAATGAATCAAAACATATCAGCAATCATAGTAAACAGAAATAGATTAAACTTGCCTTTTTAAAGATAGAAACTCCAAGTTTTGGCATAAGAAATGCAATTTATAAGAAACATGAAAAATATAGCTTGTTCTTTTGGCCTTAGGGCTTTGACTATGTTATATTTTGGCACATGTCTGGCTGCATGTAAAATACAAATATGTGTGTGTGTGTGTCGATTGTGATATGGTAGCATCAGGGCACAGTTAATTCCTCTCATTTTCTCCTCCTTCCTTATCCTCTGTCAAATCTATTCACACCTTTGCAAGTCAGACACAGAAAGTTTGGAAGTAGAAGGAATGAAGAA
This sequence comes from Cacajao melanocephalus, assembly GCA_963573385.1. Classification (NCBI taxonomy): domain Eukaryota; kingdom Metazoa; phylum Chordata; class Mammalia; order Primates; family Pitheciidae; genus Cacajao; species Cacajao melanocephalus. The sequence goes on from CAUYLG010068057.1 coordinate 74,453, forward strand.
CGGCATATGCTGCAAATACTACCAAAACAAAACTGATGCATCAAAATAAATATTAGAAAAAATATACTTAAGGCAAAACAAAAACATAACCATCAACCTCCCCATTAATTCTGAATAAAGCACATCACTGCTTTGTGACAAACAGAACAATCTAGCTGAGAGAAAACATAAAAAATTAAATACCAACATAAGGCAGCATGAGATGAATGTTAAGTGAGAAGTTCAAACAAGTGCTGTGGATTCAGAGGAGAAGGACGTGGATCTGACCTGGAGCCATCCAGAAATCGATTCTGGGTAAAGAACATGCTGCTTTAGGTAGATGTTGCATGAGGGTGGCCCATGAAGCATGTGACAAGTAAATTGCAGCTTGTTTGAGACACTGAGCTGTGAATCTGGGGACTTTATAAACAAAGGGAAGAAACACATACTGGGTAGACCCCAGTGGTTGAGTGGCTCATGATCTTGGTGCTGGCAGGCTAAGGTCAGGAATCTCATCCCTATAAAGCCTATGTGTTTGCCCCTGCTCCCCACATCTATTAATATAACAACTCCTGTCTCTAGCCAGCCTCCAGTGAATGAATAGCCTGGGGTGGGCCTGAGTGTTAAGTTACAGGTGGCCTGCAATAGCCATTGTGCTCTTCTGGAAAAGTATGGATGACTAACCCTGGGGAGAAGGACTCTCAAGTTCAGAGAAAGGAAGTACCTGGCCTAATGTCAGCTAGCTCGGTGCAGAACTGGGACCAGAAACCTAATGTCTTGACTCTTTCTGGACACTGCACATCACAGGGGGCATGCTTTTGCCTGGCTTGTTCTTTTGGCCTTAGTGCTTGGCTGTCTGTATGAGAGCAAGAATTTGTGTGTGTTAGGGGTGGGGATTGGGCAGGGAGGGTGGTAACAGTGATGTGATACTAGGGGGTACAGTTCATTTCTCTCCTTTTTCTCTCCTCCACCCTCTGTCAAATCCCTTCACACCTTTGCAAGACAGATGGAAAGAGAAACTTAGGGTGGGGGCTGTGCTTTAAAACCTGGCTTTCTTGACATAGGGCCTGGGGAGTTTGGTGCCCGCATGGCGGGGACTGCTAGAGAGGCCCCAGAGCATCTGTCTGGGGGACATTGTGGACACATGTCCTAAGACCTCCTCGGGGGCTGGGGCGGGGCATCCTACCATCTTGGGAGCCCAAAGCCTCTCACTCACCAAAGCCATGAGCTAACAAGCTGTTGGCAGAGGATTAGAGAAAGACATTTTCAAAAACAACAGCAACAAAAATTGCAAGCCACTCCATCCGGGCTGCAGACCCCTCCCTGCGTCTTATTAGTGCCTGGGATGGGAGGAGAGGGGGCTGGCAGGCACTGCCTACACCTACGTGTCCTGAAAACCAATGCACAGAGGTAGGTGGGTGGGTGGGAGGCGCGGAGCGGCCCAGCTCCCAGCCTAGGAAAGGTCTTTCCGATGCTCTGCTTGCCGTTTGTTCCCTCGTGTATGAATCTTTGGAACAGGTATCGGATTCTTTCTGTGTAGGACACTTGTTTGTTTGTTTGTTTTCTGTTCCCCAAACCAGTCAATGCTCCAGGGTTTCTTCTGCGTCTTTAAAACTTGCATTTTGAGTATGATTTGTATGAAGAAAGGTGAGTCATCAGAGTCCTGTCTTAGTGGACTGTTGACATCATAGCTGGGACTGCCACAGTTGGTTTTGCAGACTCCAAGTCAAGTGCGCCCCACAGACACCCCACTCACTGCCGTAGTGAAGACCCCCATTCACCTCCAGAGGGCAAACTTCCTGTCCAAGTTGGAAAGTAGACAAGAAAATCCTCAGCCACTTCCCCCATTTCTTTTCTCACTTGCTGCTCATCTCTTCATGTTTGTATTCCCAAAATCTGAGGCTTCTAAGAAAGCTCATGTTGATCTGGAAGTTGGGAGTGAGACCTGCCATGGCCATAGTCCCGTCTGTCCCATCATTAGGAGCAGGGGCTTCCATTCCTGGGGACACTCTGCCCTCCCAGCCTCTCCCAGACTTCCCCTACCCACTTGTTTTACAATAGCAGTAACTACTGCACATGATCCTACTCTATCTGAGTCTGAGGACCACAAAGATGTCTGTCTCTATAAAATTGGAATGGCAGTGGAGGAGGGACTTTCATAGAGAGAGGGGATGGCAGCTACTAAAAAAGAAGTTGAGGTGGCTTCTCTCAATGACTCCTATTCCCAGCAAAGATAAGCAGTGATGCCATCATTTGCAGTTGGATTCTGAGGCCCCTTCCTACCCAGGAGACAGGACACTTGGGGACCAGCAATCCTGGTATGACAGATAGTTGAGTTTCATAATGACCTTGTAGATCCAGAGTCCTGGAAATGGCATAAACCTATCTGCGATTGTTGTCAAACTCTAAGATGTTTTGTTACCTACCGTGGCTCACTCCAGGAGGGGAAACCATGGTTCACAAAGTTCGTTAGGTGAAGGGGTGCACAGGCTTTTGGTGCTTGTTGCAGGCGGGGGCTCTAGACCCTCTCTGGAGGCCAAGGCTGGCTGATCAAAGACATTCTGACTCCCAGCCTCAGAGCAACACATCAGAAGGCATTCAAGGCTATGGGGCTTCTAGAGCCAGAATTCTCAGGTCATTATCCTCAGCACCAGCACTGTAGGGCTCCACCTGCCTGCAGCTTGGGGAAGAAGACAGGCTGACTGCCCGGAGCCACAGCCTAGGTTGGGTGGGAGGAAGATAGAGGAGCTGTCTCCTCTTCCTCACTCGTCTTGTCCAGCTGGAGGAGATGGAAACCATCTCACATGGAGAAATGTTAAGGCAATTCTGGGAAAGCAAGTACTAATAAAGAGCTGGGAACTTCCCCATCTCTGCCTCTTGAGGGAACTGAGCATGCTCTGAAGCACATGGCCAGGTTTGATTTTGGTGGAGGAACCAGAGATTTGGTTTTGTCTTGGGGTAGGCTGGGCAAAAATCACTGAGTGTGTTTCCTCCTGAGCATCCTGGAGGAGGGGAGCCCCTCCCTTCTCTGCATCCTCCCCCACTGGTTCCTTCATCTCCCAGTACTTTGCCTTCTTATTTCTGTTCTCTCCTCTGAAGCAGAGGAAGAGAGATGATTAAATGCTTCTGCTATGTGGATGCCCATGACTCACCGGCAGGAATGGCCTCTCCAGGTGGGCTGTGCTTTCTGTCTCCTTCCCTCATTTCACCTTCCACTTTCCCCTCCCCTGCCTTGCCCCTTGCATCAAAATGAAGTCATGTAAGACCAATCCAAATTGATTTCTCTTTTGCTCCTATTAGAATATCAGCTCCTTAAAATCAGGATGAGAATTTGTGGTATGGAGTCTGAAGACAAGGATTGGAGTCCTGGCTCTCCTGCCCACTAGGTGTGGCTTTGAGTGGCCATTTGCCTTCCATAAGTCTTTATTTGGTCATGAAATAGGGGAAATGATACAGCCAGCCTCTCAGGGTGATTGTGGGGATCAGCTGAAATAATATGAGGTGTGAGCTGGTATTGTCTGCAACACAGTACATGCCATGAGCTAGGCACCATGGGAATCAGACTGGAATTCGCTCCAAAGTGAAACAGGCAGATCCAGTGACAAAGGAGGAGAGAAATAAGCCAGCCTTGGTGCCATCAAAGGAGCACCCAGCCTTCCCCCTTCCCCCCACTGAGCAAATGGCTAATATCACATAGCAGAGGCCAGGGGACAGATGCCTTTGTATGGAAGAGCTAGATCTGGTAGCCAGGGACTGGGCCACACGGGGAGGCACAATTGAATTTTTCCCTTCCATCTGACAGTTCAGGACTGGATGTTACTTTCCAAATGAAAGCGGTTCTGGAAGGTCGTTGGGAACAGTGAATTGTGATTATGCTGGCACATTTTTAATTCTGTCTCATTACAGCTGCTGTTAAGGCTGCATTATAATAATTGCTTTAGTTCTGCTTTGGTATTTGCAAGCTCCTTTAATGTAGCTGTAATCTATGTGTATATTAAAATAAGCAGAGCCAAAGAGCAAGGGTAGCCTTATTAGACTAGAGAAACGCATGTTGGGGGTAGTGGTGGAGCAGACAGGCAGGTGGGAGCAGGGCCCCGGCCCCTGGCCAGGGAACCTTGGGACAGCATGTGGAGTGGAGGTTCTGGCCCCAGGCCTGACGCAGACTCACGCTGTGACTTTGAGCAAGTTGAAGCTGCCTGTCTCAGCTCTCCCAACCATTATGAGTTACAAAGTCTGTCTTGGAGGTGCTTAAAAGTTCTTAGGAGAAAAACTGTTGCTGGCAAAGAACCCAGGGGGATGGCTGCATGCATTGGGCCCTCAGAGAAGCCAGAGTGGAGCCCAGTAGGAGACTCCTCGGCCACCCACAGTGGAGCGGCCAGGCGACCCTTCGGCAAGGACAGTCGTCAAATAAACGGCACACAGACACCCCCAATTCCCAGGGAAAATTTGGCTCTGGTCTTCCTGCCATCACTCCCTGTTCTGGTTTCTTCTTTAAAATTCAGTTTGTTTGAACTGTTGCCACTCTGCACGGTCCTGTACACACAGCATTTCAGCCATGTGATGGAGGTCTTACTGCAGCCATTTGATGGAGGTCTTACTGCCGTCCTTGAGCACTGTGGCTCCGCTTTTTCTCCTTCAAAGGCAGTGGGTGTCAGTTTCAAGGGCAGAATGCAAGGGCTGTCCTGGACCAGGCCACTCATCGAGTGCTCACTATGCACGGAGTTCATCCCCTGTTGTTATTTTGGCATAGGAATTGATACTGTGCTCACATCAGTCCTATGAGCTAAATAGCAGTATCATCTCCTTTATTTTATTTTTTGAGACAGAGTCTTGCTCTGTCACTCAAGCCGGAGTGCAGTGGCACGATCTAGCTCACTGAAAACTTCGCCTCCCAGGTTCAAGCAATTCTCCTGCCTCAGCCTCCTGAGTAGCTGGAACTACAGGCATGCACCACCATGCCTGGCTAATTGTTTTTGGTATTTTTATTAGAGACACGGTTTCACCCTGTTGGCCAGGCTGGTCTCGAATTCCTGACCTCAAGTGATCTGCCAGCCTTGGCTTCCCAAAGTTCTAGGATGACAGGTGTGAGCCACTGTGCCTAGCCTCATGTCTTTTATAGAGGAGTGAACTGAGGCCAGCAAGGTCCCACATACCTAGTGAGTGGCAGAGCCAGACATGGAGCCCAGACCATCCAGAGTCAGACCCACGATTTTAGCACTGCCTCAGGCTGCCTCCCCCTCATCCTCTCTCCCTCCCCAAGCATCATACGTCTTCCATGCTGCTTCAGAGCTCACCACTGAATTCAGATTGGTCTGGGGATCAGTAGAGAATCAGTGGAAGGATCAGAGGTTTCTCTCAGGACCAGAGACACAGGTCTGGGTAGATGCATGGGAAGGGACCATAGCCGAGGTGTGAACAAGGGCAAATCAGAGCCATTGAACAAAACACGTCTTTCGCTCCTCAGCTCTCCCAAATGATGCCTTTGCCTTGTAACTGAGTGTTGCAAAGGGAGTGAGAATGAGGCAAACTCTTGGTGTTCCTATGCACCTATACCTCCCACCTTGTACGTGGGCCATGCAACACCCAGATATTCCCAGAAGGATTCCTGGTTAGCCTCTTACCACTTCTAAAGACTTCTGCATGAAGAAGATTTCAGACTTTCTTAGCGCCTTTCCCTGTTGCTTCTGCAGGGAGAAGAATCTTCATTGTATGCAATGGACATGCAGCCTGCTACAGCACAAAATCTACCACATTCATGGAATCTCAATGTTTAAGGGAACTTGAACATTCCTCCAACTGCAGAAATTCCTTTCAAGCACCTCTGATTGATGCCCCATAGCCTTGGGTCTAACATGCAGGAAGATGGGTGCCACCCCACCCCCGCCTTCTCACCAGACAGCCTGTTCCATTTATTGAATAGTTCTAATCATTAAAACATTCTTCTTTATTTTGCATCAGTGTCTCCCGATAACTTCCAACGATTAATCCTAGTTTGATCTCCTGGAATTAATCCATTCCATTTTTCACATGACAGTATTTTGAATTTATGAAGGCAGCTAAAAGTTCCTCTGGAGTCTCCTTGATGCTTCAGCATCCTTAGGTTCTTTTTCTGTTACTTCTATATTCCTCCAAGAGAAAAAACATACCAAAAGGTCCTAGATTGTCTCCAGCCTAAATTAGGCTCATGTATATGTTTCCTTTTGTTCCTTTACTGTGTTCCAGTCCAGATGTTTGCATAACTACCAGTACTACATATTCTGCTGAGAGCTGGGAAGTATTAAGAAAATAAGATGTGGTCTCTGCTCTTGGTTGTATAACAGTAGCATTAACAACTAAATGGGACAAACTGCCTCCTCCTTCCTATGGTGCTTCACGTTTGGAATGGTAAATGCACTTACACTTATGTGCAAAGTGTCCTCTTTTGACTGTAAGGAGAACTGTGGAACTCACCGCCTACCATGCTATCTCCGTCTTGTTCCTGCCTCTCTCCCACGCCATCTTCCAGGTCCACTCTCTGGTTTTTCTTAATTGGCCCATCCAAGAGGCCTCTCCAATCCTCTTATCCTTCTTTCCTACAGGATCAGGGCATTCTCCACTAAATACTGCCCTTAATTAGTTAATAAAATCTCCCTCCATGACACAGGCAGCGCTCCCCCCAGAAAAACCAATGACAGATATGAACACCATTTGGTCTAATTAGTTCTGATATTTCACACAACATATTTGTGAGGTTTTTTGGAAGGAGGAGAGGAAGGCAGGAAAATGCTTCTATTAAAAGAACAGCAGGGAGGCTCAGATGACAGGAGGGACAGAGTTTGGGGTCTTCTTTTGTCGCTGCAAGTAGAGCCATGATGAAATCAGTACCACCTGGCTTGGCGACACTTGCACCTGTAGTTCTCCTTTCACCTCTATCTGCCTGCACCAGCCTCCTGGGGGCTCAGACCCACATCCTTATTCTAGTGACACAAAGTTCCTTATTGAGTGACTTTTCTGTTATGATGGCAGAAATCTATGCAGAGTGAGATCATGTGAGAGGGGCTTAGCACTAGAGACCTGGGAATTCGGGACATAGTATTCTACATCTGTCCTGCCCTTGGCTTGCTCTGCGACCTTGGAATGATTATTGAACTCTAAGGCTTTTTTGTAGCCTAAGGGCTAGGTATAAGGGGGGAGGAGGTGTGGGGTAAAATCATATATTACATTGCTAGAATAGATGTCTCTCAAGATACGGAATATTGGCCATTAGAGCATATATAAATTAGGAGTGACTCTGGACATAGAAAATCAATCCTATATTCCTCTCTCACATTTGCTATCATCTGCTTATAACCTAAAAGTTTTAAGAGGTATGTTTATTGCTCCAGAGAGCCCAGTGTGCACTTGTATATCCAGCAACATGGGTTCAATCTCATGAACCCCATTGTAAGTCTGTAGCTGAGATTGGAAATCAACGCTAGGCTTTTCAAACGTTGACATTTATCACAGTGTCTAACCCAAAGTAGATCTCCATAAAGGTCAATAGGACAAAAATCCTGAGCCTTATGATGACGATATGGGAAGAGTTCTGGAAGGGGACGCAGAATTCTTGGGTTCCCAGCCAGGTTCTGTCACCACTTGGTTTTGTGACCTTAGGTAATTTATTCATCTCTCTAGTCCCATTTACTCATCTCTAAGGCCAGAGAGCTAAATAATTCTCTAAGCTTCATCGTTCTAATGTCCACAATTTTATGATGAAACAGAAAAGGGAAATGAGGGTTTTTAATAAATTTTTTGGCATAAGAACTGGGTAAAGCCAATAGAATGAGTCTGATCTCCAAGCTGGAGGGATCTCTGAGGGCTTCCTGCAAGCTTACCCCATGGGCTGTCTCTGTGTGACTCTCTTGGGAATCATTGCTCGGGCTTGCCCGGCCCCCAGGCTGTTGCACACCTCACCTCTGGTTACTTGGCCAGCTGGACACCTGACCCTTGTTTACCCTGCCCTTGTCCCATCCCACTTTCTGCTATGATCTGAGCATTGTTATATGGTGAACTCCACTTACACTGGCCGTCTGTCCCAATCATTCCTGGGAGACAGACCGACTGCCTTCCCAGGAAGCAGGAGGACAGAGTGAAATCTCCCACTCTAGTGGCTGGTGCTGTGTGTGGGCTGCAAAGTCAGCCTGGGTGTGAATCCCAGCTTTGCTGTCACCGGCCTTCATCCTGTTATCTCTGTGTCAGTTTCTTTATCTGAAAATTGAGGTAACAGTGAAATGGAAATTAAAAAAAAAAAAAAACCAAACTATGTAAAGTACTTAGCATAGTGCCTGGTCTCTGGTAAGCGCTCAATAAGTATTAGTTGTCATTGTGTTGGTGGTGTTATTTGTGAGTTCTGAATCCCTTCAGAAACAGACCAGACAGGAGGTAGATTTTTTTTTTTTTAAATTAGATTAATCTTTGGCAAAGCTGGATTAGGAAAAGAAAACTGGATCCAAGGACAGGTCTTCCAAATACTTTACCACAATTCTAGACCTTAAGGCAAAGATCCTGCCCTTGCCCATCCAACTCAGACAGGGACCCTAGACAGGGAGAGAGGCTCGAGGTGTGTACCGTCTTAAATACGATAACTCTTCTGGGAGGAGATGAACTGATCCCAGGAGATGTGAAGCCTGCTCACCCAACCATTGACCACTCTCTTCAGAGTAGGAGGAACTCACTGGAGGGGCAGGGGTCTCCTAATAGCTCAGCAGGGCTAGAAGTTCCTAATTCCTGGGGTGAGTTAGAGAGATAGGCAGGGGCTTCCCTCTACAACTTCCTATTACAAACTCTCCTTTCTGGGTTTAGCAACTGCTCCAATGGTGCAAAATCAGCAGAAACTCTTATGAATGGACTCCTGCAGAAGCTTCCTGAAGTTATTTTCCAGAAGTCCTAGATGCCTTTCCATAAGACATTCTATTTTAACATACTTTTTACAAATGTATGTATGAATGTATGTATGTATTTATGTATGTATGTATGTATTTATTTTGAGACAGAGTCTCGCTCTGTCACCCAGGCTGGAGTACAGTGGCGCGATCTCAGCTCACTGCAACCTCTGTCTCCTGGGTTCAAGTGATTCTCCTGCCTTAGCCTCCTGAGTAGCTGGGATTACAGGTGCCCGCCACCACACTTGGCTAATTTTTGTATTTTTAATAGAGATAGTGTTTTGCCATGTTGCTCAGGCTGATCTTGAACTCCTGACCTTAGGCGATCTCCCCACCTTGGCCTCTCAAAGTGCTGGGATTACAGGCATGAGCCATCTCACCCAGCCTAACATACCTTTTAATCATAAAAGTAACATGGTTATTGTGAAACATTGAAACATGAAATATGTACTACACATGGTGAAGGTCTGTAATTAGTGTCTACTACCATTCTCTCCACCAAAACTCATAAACAGTTTTGTGTTCACAGAACATTTTAACATTCAGCAAGGTTTGTGGATCGGGGTAAACTAATTATACCTCACATTTTTGCTAAGTCAACATGATATGTAACGATTCCTGTTCCAGTGCCCTAGGGTGGGTGGTTTGGGAAGTCATGCCCTACTTCATCTGTAGTGGGTTCCAGTATTTGTGCTCCTGCACAGCATCAGGGCTGTTTGCCTTGGGCTAGATTTCTGCATCTCCAGGGTGACCTGTGTATGTCTAAAGGACAACTACTTCTAGAGGGTCCCAGGAGCAGAACTTACGCTATGACAATACTGTATATTAGCCCACTATGACCTCTGGGAGAAGTATTAAGACTTGAGGGTTCTTTTTTTTTTTTTTTAATTTATTATACTCTAACTTCTAGGGTACGTGTGCAGATCATGCAGGTTCGTTACATAGGTATACACGTGCCATGGTGGTGGTTTGCTGCATCCATCGCCCTGTCATCTATATTAGGTATTTCTCCTAAGGCTATCCCCGCAATCCCCCCACCCCCTGCTATTCCTCCTGTAGCTCCACCCCCACCCCCAGGCCCCAGTGTGTGATGTTCCCCTCCCTGTGTCTGTGTGTTCACAGAGGGTCATTCTTATCTGTGGTGGGTG
>CAUYLG010068059.1:0-11487 GCA_963573385.1 Cacajao melanocephalus
AATTTCTTTTGTTTCCTTGTGTTACTGAAATCTTATCAGACCCTACCCGTGCCCAAATTGTCTAATATCCTCAGTCTTCAGATCAACCAAGGCTACTGACTTGGGCTTCTCAGCAGACTGCCTCATGGTTGGGACTCTGACCCTTGTTGTTTTTCTCAAAGAGCTATCTTTTTTTTTCTTTCCTTCTTTTTTTTTTTTTTTTTTTTTTAGATGGTTTCTCCCTCTGTTACCCAGGTTGGAGTGCAGTGGCACGATCTCAGCTCACTGCAACCTCCGCCTACCGGGTTCAAGCGATTCTCCTGTCTCAACCTCCTGAGTAGCTGGGACTACAGGTGCATGCCACCAGCCTTGGCTAACTTTTGTAATTTTAGTAGAGACGGGGTTTCACCATGTTGATCAGGTTGGTCTTAAACTCCTGACCTCGTGATCTGCCCGCCTCAGCCTCCCAAACTGCTAGGATAACAAGAGTGAGCCACTGTGCCTGGCCTCAAAGAGCTGTCTTTTTCTAGTAAGATTCTGCTATGTCAGCACCCTTACTTTTTAGCAACATCAGTATTCCCAAGCTTATCATGTGTTTTACCCTAACCCCAAACACAAAATCAGCTACCCTCCAAGGCTCCAGGTTTCTTTCAGTGGAGATTTATATTATAGGCCAAAATCTAGGCTCTAAGGAGCTGATGCAAAAAGGACATTGTTGTTACTGGGCCCCTCTTAGTAGTCATTGAGCTGAAAGAGAGCTAATATTCCTAATATACAAATAGTTCCTACAAATCAATAAGAAAAAGACCAAAGCTGGGTGTGGTGGCTCATGCCTGTAATCCCAGTGCTTTGGGAGGCTGAGGCAGGAGGATTGCTTGAGTTGAGGAGTTTGAGACCAGCTTGTGCAACACAGCCAGTCCCCATCTCTACTAAACATTAAGAAAATGAGCTGGGCACGGTGGCATACATCTGTAGTCCCAGCTACGTGGGAGGCTGAGGTTGGAGGATCACTTGAACCCAGGAGATAGAGGTTGCAGTGAGCTATGATTGCACTACTGCACTCCAGTGACATGGTGAGACCCTGTAGGAAAGAAAGAAAGAGAAAGAAAAGAAAAGAAAGAAAGAGAGAAAAAAAGAGAAAAAGCCCAAAATCCAATAGAAAAATGGAATAGCCGGTTCACACAAAAGGAAGTACAAATAGCTCCTCCAATATGAAAAGATGCGATTGGAAACACCACCACGGCGTGTGTACCTATGCAACAGTCCTGCAAGATCTGTACACGTATCCCAGAGCTTAAAGTACAATAAAAAATCATTCTTAACTTTACTCATAATAAGGGAAATGCAAATTAAAATTAAAACTAGGGTGTCTTTTTTTTACCTATCTGATTGGCTAAGGTAATAATGGTTATTAACACACCACTGGCAAGAGTGAGGAAGAACAGGCGTTCTCACACATAGCCTACTGGTGGGAGTGTAAATCGCTACAACTTTCTATGGAGGGCAAATTAGCAATTTCTGCTGAAATTAGATATGCTTTTGGTCCAGACATTCCATCTCTGGGATTTTGTTCTACAGATATACTTTTATATGAGAAATGCTATATGTGCAAGGTTTATATCTTTCAGCACTTTTTTTTTTTGAAGTGGAGTTTCACTCTTGTTGCCCAGGCTGGAGTGCAATGGTGCCATCTCGGCTCCTGGGTTCAAGTGATTCTTCTGCCTCAGCCTCCCGAGTAGCTGGGATTACAGGCATGGGCCACCTTGCACGGCTAATTTGTGTGTGTGTGTATTTTTAGTAGAGACAAGGTTTCTCCATGTTGGTCAGGCTGGTCTCGAACTCCTGACCTCAGGTGATCCACTGGCCTTGGCTTCCCAGAGTGCTGGGATTACAGGCGTGAGCCACCGCCCCCAGCGTAGCACTTTTTCATAGTTACAAAAGATTGCTAACAACCTGTGTCCACTACAAGAGACTAGCAGAACTTGTCCAGGTGTGGTGGCTCACGCCTGTAATCCTAACACTTCGGGATCGCCTGAGGTCAGGAGTTCAAGACCAGCCTGGCCAACAGGGCAAAACCCCGTCTCTACTAAAAATACAAAAATTACCTGGGTATGGTGGCCTGTGCCTGTAATACCAGCTACTCGGAGGCTGAGGCATGAGAATCGCTTGAACCCAGGAGGCAGAGGTTGCAGTGAGCTGAGATCACACCACTGCACTCTAGCCTGGGTGACAGAGCTAGAATCTATCTCAAAAAAAAAAAAAAAAAAGAAAAAAAGAAAGAGAGAGAGAGTGACTAGTAGAATTTATCATGTTACAGCAAAACAATGGCACCCTTACCGAAGAACAAGGAAGCTCTTTGTGTCTGGATATCAAGTGAGCTCCCATTACGCTGTGGAAAAACCAGGTGCAGAATAAGGTGTGCTACAATGTGTGCAGGAAAGAGACGAAAAGGATAGGCGTGTATTTGCTCAGTAATATTAGTGCCCAGAGGAGACGGCTGACAGTGATTGCTGGAAGTGTAGAAACTGGGTGGCTTGGGGTCGGGAGGAGGGAGAAACTAGTGAATATCACTTTGTACCTTTTGAATTTTGAATTTTGTGAATGTACTTCCCACTAAACAATAAAACAGGGCCAGGTGCAGTGGCTCATGCCTGTAATTCCAGCACTGTGGGAGGCCAAGGTGAGCGGATCACTTGAGGTCAGGAGTTTGAGACCAGCCTGGCCATGTTTGGTGAAACCTCATCTCCACTAAAAATACAAAAACTAGCTGGGTGTGCTGGTGCATGCCTGTAATCCCAGCTACTCAGGAGGCTGAGGCAGGAGAATCGCTTGAACCTGAGAGGCGGAGGTTGCAGTGAGCCGAGATCACACCACTGCACTGCAGCCTGGGTGACAGAGCAAGGCAAAAGAGCAAAGACCAAGACCCCCAACAAGCACCCTCAGTGCACAGCACCCAGTGTGCTTGCTACATTTGACCACTCACAGATTCAGGAGTTCAAAGAGGCCTTCAACATGACTGATCAGAACAGACACGGTTTCACCGACAAGGAAGATTTGCACGCTATGCTTGCTTCATTGGGGAAGAATCCAACTGATGAGTATGCGGATGCCGTGAGGAATGAGGCTCCAGGACCCGTCAGTTTCACCATCTTCCTCACCACGTTTGGTGGGAAGTTAAATGGCACAGATCCTGAAGATGTCATCAGAAATGCTTTTGCTTGCTTTGATGAAGAAGCCACTGGCACCATTTGTGAAGGTTACCTGAGAGAGCTGCTGACAACCACGGGCGATCGGTTTATGGATGAGGAAGTGCATGAGCTGAACAGAAAAGCACCTATGGACCAAAAGGGGAATTCGAACTCCATCAAGTTCGCACACATCCTGAAACGTGGGGCAAAAGACAAAGATGACGGAAAGAACTCCAATTCCAGCCAAACGTTCCTTGTCGCCACTTTGGGCACTTCTGAGATTTTCTCTTGCACGCCCTTAGCTTTACAGCTTTTGCATTTCCTGTCGTATTTATTCTCAGCCATTTTGGGCACGTGTATCTTTATATTCAGACTGGAAACGGGACTTTCTGTGAATATCATTTTCAGAATAGAAGATAGGGTAATTTAACCTACCAGCTCCTCCCCCCAATAACTGTGGTCTATACAGAGTCAATATATTTTTTCAGAGAAAGTTATTCTCTGAATTTTTTCTGAACCATAATTTAACTTTATGATAAAATAAAACAAACAAACAAAACCAACGATTGAGCAAACCAGAAACTATGCACGACAAACGTGTTTTCACGGACTTCATTGGTGTTTCCAGGCTGATGGTAATCCACGCCTGGAGTTTATGTCACTATGCCCCTATTGTTTACGTTGCCTGATAGTTATTTGTTTCCCTTTGTCTCCCCCAAGGGAAGGATTCATTTATAATGAATATCTCAGCTCAGTGTGTTTCAGCAAACACTTCCTGACACCCACAAGCCCTGACACTAAACTAACTCCAGGGGAACAAAAGTGAGAGTCATGCTGGGTGTATAGTCCCTGCCTACGACGGGCTCACGTTAGTGGGGGACACACATACAAACACAGGCCCGCACTGCAGGATTGAGTGTGCAACAATAGAAGTGTGCACAGGAGAAAGAGGGAGAAAGGAAAGCTGATTGGCTCCGGTAGGTGGGACGGGTGAACGTACCAAGCAAGACCTCCCTGAGAAACTGGAGTGGAATTAGGGTTTAGAAGCATGAACAGACTAATCCAGGAAAAATTCTTTGAGAGAGTAGCAGGGTGGGTTCGAGCGAACACGTGGCGCCAGCCCAGAGTGGAGCACGGGAGATGCGAGGCTGCAGTGGGATGAGAGGTGAGGACGGCTGGTCAGGTTAGCAAGGGCGCTGAATGCCAGAAACATCTGGACTTTTATTCTGCAGGTAACAGGGAGGCAGAGGCTTTTCCACTCAAAAAGAATGAGTCCCAGTGACTGGCAGAGAGAAGGCAAGTGTGCCACGCGGGTCGAATGAATTCGGTGGCCTGAATGCAGCTTCCTCAAATGCCACTGCAGGCTGGGTCTCTTCGCCCACTTCACCCTCTCCGGGAATCCAACTTGTGAGGCCTGTGTGCCTGCGTCTGCACGTGTGCGTTTAGATGGGGGTGGCTTCCCAGCTACCCAGGCTTGCCGCAACTTCCCTGGTACACGCGCGCGTAGCTCCTACCCCACCTCGCCCGCCTGCTGTACCAGGCGCTGATTCCTTCCTCCCGCGAGTTTTCTGTCCAAATCCTTTTCTACTTCTTCCTCTCGTCAAGACAGTGGATTTGACTCCCTGCTCCCGCCACAGCACCGCCTTTGAGACTGGGGCTGAATTCTGCGCCTTGGAGGTGGGGACCTCAGCTTAGGCGGAGTTGGTTGGAGGCCTGCCACCCACATTCCAACCCCAAGACCTCCGAGAGGGCGGGGTCTCAGGCTCGGTTATTTAGCTGGTCCACCCTTCTTCCCCACCACAAGGAGCGTAACGTCTTTGAGCAAGATGGGTCTCTACCGCGTTCGCGTGTCCACTGGGGCCTCGCTCTGTGCCGGCTCCAACAACCAGGTGCAGCTGTGGCTGGTCGGCCAGCACGGGGAGGCGGCGCTCGAGACGCGACTGTGGCCGGCACGGGGCAAGGTGAGCCCCCCAGAGGAATCTGGCGGGGAGGGCTGCGCCCCTGGCTCCGAGTCAGTCAAATCCCGAGGGGGTAGAAGCGCCCCAGCCGGCCTCGGGCGGATCCTCTCTGCGAGGGCGCACGCGCTGCGCTCACAGCGCACGGAGACCACGGGGGTGGGGGCTTTAGGGCAGACAGTCAGCGCTCAGTAACTGTTCCCGCTGCCAGATCTCCTTGGAATTGAGGGGATGCTCTTGTGCGCCCCTCACTGCGCAGAGCTCCCTTGTCTGGAAACTCAGCGGTCCCCTGAGCGGCCGTCTGTCCTCAGGCTTTCTCTGTTTTTAAAAACCGTTTCAACCGCTAGCGCTGTGGGATCTCTGACCTTCCCGGCTTTCTCGCCTGGGATGGGGTGGGCGGTGGGAGGGAAGGGATGGGAAGCCGAGACAGGAAGACGCTCTCGATTTCCCGACCCACATCCCATCATATCTCATCTCCTAGCTACCTGGGGTCCTACCGGGTCCTGTTAGGTTTTTCTTCCGTCAACCCTAAATTCCCGTCACTGGTCCAGCTCTCTCCCAGTTCCCAAATCCGGATGCCCGTCCCAGGGAACTTCAGAGGAAATGAGTCCGCCCCTCCTCCCACCTCCCAGACCTCTCCTGCTGCCTCCCCCGGTGTCACCCGCGCCTCCTCCCTCTTTACCTCCCTGTAAACAAGAATCTGGCGCAGTCAGTTCTAGACCCTGAGCAACTCCCGCGTCCCGGCCACATATCCGCCCGCCCCGGAGCGCCCGCTCCCCTAGAACCTGCTGGGCGCTGCTCCCCGCACCCGCACGCCCTTGCTCCGAGCTTCCGAGAAAGCGGCGCGAAGGGAGCCAGAAAGAGAAAGAAAAAATGCGCACAGAGCAGGTGGCCCCGCAACTCCACGGTGAGGGGCTGGGGCACGGAAGGCAGAAAGGCGCGCTCCTTCCTCCCTTTTTCCTTTCCAAGGGTGGGCAGCTGGTGATGCAGAATAAACACTCAGTAAATGTTCCCGCTGCTCCATCTCCTTGGAATTGAGGGGATGCTGCTGAGCGCCCCTCATTCCACGCAGCTCTGGCGCCTGCAAACTCAGTGGTCGCCGGAGCGGTCGTAGGTCCTCCCGCTTTCTCGTATTTAAAAGCCGTTTACACCTTCCAGCGGCCTGGCCACCTGCACCGCGGACCTTCCAAGCCCTTCTGAAGCCAGAATGATTCCCCTAATTCACTCCCGCTGCTTAACGCGTTTGCATGGCTGCCCCCTTGTCCTGGGGACCAAATCCAAAGCCCTCGGCGCCACCTTCCAGAGCCTCCTGACCTGCTGACCTCCCCACGCCTGGGCTCTGAGCTCCAGCTCCAGACGCTGCTGGCCCGCCCTTCCCCTCTTCGCTGTCCCTGCCCCGCACGCCTTCCCCCAGCTGCCCTGGCTCTCACTCTCGCGGGCTGAGTCCTCTCCTCCAGGTCTCCGGGAAGGCTGTCTCCAGGCCGGTGGGGCTCCCGCAGGTCCTCGGTGGGGCGGTGGGGCGGGGGGGGAGTGGGTCGGACAGCGGGAGTTGCCACCAGGGCGTCCCAGCTCCACAGCGCTCACTCGCCCAGGGCGCGGGACCGCGTTCCCAGTGCCCAGCCCAGCGCTTGGCACAGCCAATGACCACAGGGAGGAGGAAGTGAAGGAAGGAGCGCACCTTTCCACCTGCAGCCCGTCCCCTCAGAACCCAGTCCTGGGGACACCTGGTCGGCGCGCGAACAGCTCCTCTCTCTCTCTTTCTCTCTCTCTCTCTCTCTCTCTCTCTCTCTCACTCTCTTTCTCTCTCTCTTTTTCTCTGTGTCATTCCATTCGCGCCGCCTTCTCAGAGGCTCCCAGGAAGCGCGTGGGCGTGGAGGGCGCAGGGCCCAGCCGAGTGCCCCTTCCCCAGGCCCCAGCGGCTGAGCCTCTACTGCCGCCCGCAGGTGACAGAAGTCAAGGTGGAAGTGCCCGAGTACCTGGGGCCGCTGCTGTTCGTGAAACTGCGCAAAAGGCACTTCCTCCAGGACGACGCCTGGTTCTGCAGCTGGATCTCCGTGCAGGGCCCCGGGGCCGCGGGGGACGAGGTCCGGTTCCCTTGTTACCGCTGGGTGGAGGGCGACGGCGTCCTGAGCCTGCCCGAAGGCACCGGTGAGCGCGGGGCTGGGCTCTCAGGAGGCCTCTGGGGTGCCAGAGAAGCTGGGAGGATGCAGGGTGGAGAAGGGGGCACAGGATGGGGGTGCGGGAACCTGGAGCGCAGGGGTCTTGGGGGTATGGAAGGGGCGGTGGCTGCCGCTGGCACAGAGTGGCTGGAGGCTGGGGGAGGGGCGTGGTGCTGAAGGGGCAGGGGCCACACGGAAGGAGGGTGAGCAGGATCTCCTGGCAGGGACCAGAAGAGGCTCTCAGAAGCAGTGATTGGCCAAGCCCTCCTCTGTCCTTCTAGGCCGCACTGTGCTCGACGACCCTCAAGGCCTGTTCAGGAAGCTCCGGGAAGAGGAGCTGGAAGAGAGAAGGAAGCGATACCGGTGAGCCCTCCCCCACCCACGGGAGCTGCTGAGGCCTCCAGCACCCAGGCCTGACGTCACCCCTGCCCCACAGGTGGGGAAGCTGGAAGGATGGGCTGATTCTGAATGTGGCTGGGGCCAAACTGTGTGACCTCCCTGTGGATGAGCGATTTCTGGAAGACAAGAGAGTCGACTTTGAGGCTTCGCTGGCCAAGGGGTGAGAGTGAGGAGAGGCTGGGTGACAGGGAGGTGACCTGGTCTAGTGGAAGCCAAGGGGCTTACGGGCTGCACTGCACTGGACCCGCCCAAGATAGGTGCCTGTGGCGGCCATGCTGGAGTCGCAGAATCATGCTCAAACCCTTTGCCCGTCTGCCCTGAAGGCTGGCCGAACTCGCTGTCAAAGACGTGTTCAACATTCTGACTTGCTGGAAGGATCTGGATGACTTCAACCGGATTTTCTGGTGCGGCCAGAGCAAGCTGGCAGGTCAGCCCCCCACCCCGATCCCACCCAATCCAGGGGAATTGGAAGAACCAGGGCGGGGAGACCAGCGACTTGGGTCCCTCTGGGGGGCTGGGTGAAGGGAGCGTGGCTGATGAGGTTGGAAGGACCAAGAGCTCAGATCCCACAACTTGCTCAACTGCCTTCCCCAGAGCGTGTGCGGGACTCCTGGAAGGAAGATGCCTTGTTTGGGTACCAGTTTCTTAATGGTGCCAACCCCATGGTGCTGAGGCGCTCCAGTCGCCTTCCCGCCCGCCTGGTATTCCCTCCAGGGATGGAGGAACTGCAGGCCCAGCTGCAGAAGGAGCTGGAGGTATGGACCTCAGAGCCCAGAGGGCGCTCAGCAGTGAAGTGGGGCGGGCTGGCATCCATGATGCCGCTGCAGGACCCACTGTGGGCCTGGCCTGCTGCCAGCGGGCAAGGAGGGCTTCTGCAGGAGAGGCCCTGAGGGGTCCTGGAGACACTCCACAGCACGGCCTCCTTCTCACAGGGGAGGAGCGTGCTGCGGAGGGAGGGTGTGCAAGGGGCAGTGCTTGATAGAAACAGGGTCAGACAAAGAAACGTGACTGGGCCTTGGTACTAGGAATTCAAGGAGTGTGCAGAGTAAGAGAACCAGGGTCAGAGTGCTGTGGCTGCTAATCAGGAGGCAACATGGAGCAACAGAGAGGAAGTCCATGGGATTACAGGGCAGAGCGGCTTGGATGGAACCCTGGTTCGGCTGCTTGTAAGCTGTGTGACCTCAGGCAAAGAATCCAGCCTCTCTGATTATCTGTTTCTGTAAAATTAAGGCTCATTCAACTATGTATAAAAATGATAAGGCTGAGGACAGTGGCTTACACATATAATCCCATCACTTTGGGAGGCCAAGGCAGGAGGATCGCCTGAGCCCAGGAGTTGGAGACCAGCCTAGCCAATGTGGTGAAACCCTATTTACAAAAATACAAAAATTTGCACCTGCAATTTTTGGTGTCCTGGCATGCACCTGTAGTCCCAGCTGCTTGTGAGGCTGAGGTGGGAGGATCACCTTGGCCCACGGAAGTGGAGGCTGCCGTGAGTCATGTTGATCCCGCCACTGCACTCCAGCCTGGGCAGCAGAGTAAGACCCTGGCTCAAAAAAACTGATAGGCTGCAATAAGCACATGATGCACCACCTCGTACAAAGTAGGTGGTACAGACGAGTCCAATCCCCTCTCTCTCTTCCCCCTTGGAGGAATCAGAGTAGGAAGAAGATGCCTTATGCTGATAGCAGCCCTTGGCCTCTTCCCCACCCAGGGAGGCACACTGTTTGAAGCTGACTTCTCCCTGCTGGATGGGATCAAGGCCAATGTCATTCTGTGTAGCCAGCAGCACCTGGCTGCCCCTCTGGTCATGCTGAAACTGCAGCCTGATGGGAAACTCTTGCCCATGGTCATCCAGGTGAGAGGACTCAGGATTTCTGCTCCCAGTCTCTGGCCTTCTCAGCTCTGCCCAGTATTGAGATGCACTGAGCACCATCTGCAAAGGTGCTGGGCTAAGGTGCCGGGGAGGCCTGAAAGGAGGAAAGAGCCAAGTCTCCAATCTGAAGCCTTGCAGTGTAGCTGCAAATAGACTGGGCCAGTCTGCAGCAGCTCCGGGACTGAGGAAGTCAGTCCCTGAGGACAGAGACAGCCCAGGAGGGATCAGGGGAGGTGGGGGTCACGAGCCCTGGAGGAGGGCCAGGTCTCAGACCGGCAGGAGGGAGAGGAAGGACCTGTCTTCGGAGGCAAGACAAACTGGGCAGAGGCTGAGGGAGAGGCGTCAGGAGATGGCCAGTTGGACTGGGCGCCAGACCAAGCCAGGATAAGGAGTCTGAGGTGGGAAGCTGGAGAAGCCTGTGCTGAGACGAGCTGTGGGCACGCGGTGTGGGCTGCCCTGTTTAGGATGGGCTGGAGAGGGGAGAGGCTCTAAGCAGGGATGAGGGCGCTGTGCTCCAGGGCTGGCCCCAGGAGGAGGGGAGCTCAGGTGTGGGTAGTGACTGTCGGGATGGAGAGGACAGAGGGATGCGAGTGCAGAGGGAGGTCAAGGAGAGAGGAAAGGGAAGCCAGGCCAGCTGCCTGCGGAAATAGCACAAATGAAGAGGACAGGGTGCTCAGGTGAGCTTTTTCTGGCCAATGTTGAGGTAAAGGGAGACATTGAAATCGTCCGGCCGGCAGCTAAGAACGAGAGATTTAGTCATTTGTGCAGAGGTGTGGCCAAAAGATGAGATTGCAAAAGAAGAGTGTGGGATGAAGGAAGCAGGCGGTTTGAATCTTGTCTATTGTGGGGACTGAAGGAGGAAGTGGAGGCTGGAGGAGGCACCAGAAGGGCAGTTTCTGCAGAACGCTGGGGGCAGAGCCGCTTGCAGGGTGCAACGCAGCCAGGGAGCCCGCAGGAAAGGGAGGGGGAAATGGTGGTTGTGGGGAGCGGCAGCGGGGAGGTGGGGAAAGGGAAGCACGTTTGCAGGAGGAAGGGCGAGCTTCAACATGCCAGGGAGGGGATGGCATCCCTGAGCGCCTGGCACTCAAGCCTTCTCTCCCCACGCCTCATCCCTGCTCCAGCTCCAACTGCCCAGCACAGGATCCCCCCCACCTCCGCTCTTCTTGCCCACGGATCCTCCAATGGTCTGGCTTCTGGCCAAATGCTGGGTCCGCAGCTCTGACTTCCAGCTCCATGAGCTGCAGTCTCATCTTCTGAGGGGACACTTGATGGCTGAGGTCATTGCTGTGGCCACCATGAGGTGCCTTCCCTCGATACATCCTGTCTTCAAGGTAAGACCTTATTCCCTTCTCTCCTGTGTGCCGATATCTCTGCCCGGGGGCATGTTCCCGCCTCTGGGGGCGCCCTCTCTGTGAGGTCTCGGTGTGGAGAGAACCAATGAATGGACGAGGTGAGAGCAGCAGAGAAGGAGTGTGGCTGACCACGTATTTTCAAAGGGGATATCGCCTGCCACCGGGTGGGAAATGCTTCTTGGGGAAAATGGCAAAAAATCTCACTCCTTTTATGTGTGAAGCACAGTACAGGCAAATGACCAAGGATTCTGTCCAATAGGAGGAAACCGTCCAAATAACATTAAAAAGACCTTTTCCAGCCAGTCATTGATCAGTTTCGTTTGGTTTGGTTTGGTTTTTTTGACAGAGTCTCGCTCTGTCACCAAGCTGGAGTGCAGTGGTGCCATCTTCGCTGACTGCAGTCTCCGCCTCCTGGATTCAAGCAGTTCTCCTGTCAGCATCCCGAGTAGCTGGGATTACAGGCACGTGCCACCACGCCCAGCTAATTTTTGTATTTTTAGTAGAGACGGGGTTTCACCAGGTTGGTCAGGCTGGTCTGGGACTCCTGACCTCAGGTGATCCACCTGCCTTGGCCTCCCA
>CAUYLG010068060.1:0-59365 GCA_963573385.1 Cacajao melanocephalus
AGCCAAGGCTCAGGGAACTGAGGGCAGAGCTCTTCATGTCAGAGCTGGAAAAGAATCAGTCTCTGGACTAGAACTTGGGACTGACTCCAAAGCCAGTGCTCATGCAAACTCAGCAACAACAGTTGAAGCCTGCACCACAGCAGCTGCTTCAGGCTGCTCTCGACCCTCAGCCAGGCTGCCCTCCTACCCTGCTCTAGCTGGGCTCACCTCCACCAAGTAACACCATCAACAGCCTCTCCAGGCCCAGGGCTGGCCGGCAGCGGGCTGGTGTGAAACACGCCCAGTCATCCTAGTGTGCTGAATTCTCACCATGAGGGTGGCCTGAGTCAGCGGGAGCGCAGGAGCTGAGAGCTCCTTTCAAGAAAAAGGAAACTCGACTAAGCTCACCTCCTACTCTCTCCCTGGGGTAGGAAGAGGGAGTCTCACAAGAAATGTCATTTTCTGCTCATTTCAAAGTGAATAATGTGGCTCTTTCGGGCTGTGTTTATTCTCTTGATGCACCCCTGTTTGAAGAGCACTGGGCTCAACATCCCTCAGAGACAATGGGGCTGGCGTTGCTCATTAGTGTCCATCTGCTTCTGAGCCTGATGAAATCTTGGGTGTAGTCTGAGCTTTGGTCTGTTGGGCCTCTGTGCTTACTTTGGGAGTTCCTTGCTTTATACCTAATGCAGACGTTGTCCCTGATCTTCCCAGAAATCCTGAAAGATAGATGTTACCAAAACCATTTGCTATATGAGGAAACAGGTTCAGAGAGGTGAGGTGAATTGCTTAAGGCCATACAGCTGGAGAAGAGCCAAGACAGGATTAGAAGCCATGTCGCTTGACTCCAAAGCCATTGCTCTTATAATCACTGGAGAAATACTGGCAGATCTAAGCCTGAACCACATCCACTGCTGGAAGTTTCTCTTGTCCGTGAACCAGTCTGCCCTCTCAACACTCACTCAAGCCAGGCTCAGCCACAGCCACGAACAGGCTTAGCTGAGCCCACAGTCAAACAGGGCTCAGGGCTGGGCATCTGGTAGGTCTGCAGCAAAAGCCAGTGACTGGACAATTAAATGTCTTGAATCTGCAGAGGAGGTGGCCTGAGTCAGCAGGAGCTGAGAAAGTCTTTTCAAGAAAAATGAAATGTATCTCAACCCACTCCCTACTTACTCCCAGGAGTGGGAAGAGGGAACCTGTCCAGGAATTTTATTTTCTATTCCTTTGAAAGTGGAACAATGTGGCTTTCTTGAGCTGTGTTTATTCTGCGGCTGCATTCTCTCTTTGAAGAGGGCTGGGATTGCTCCCCAGGGCTCCAGCCCATGCTTGCTCCTTTCCCTACAAAAGGCACAGAATCTCTTGCTCTTCTAGCCTCTTCCCCAATCAACCCTTTGCTCCTTTCCACGTCTGCCTCTCTCCCCCATGACAGTTGTTAATGTATTGTCTCTGAGCTCCAAATACACCCTTCGTTGCCCTGCTTTGTAATCCTGGAGCTGGACCCTGTGAACAGTTCTCTCATGCCAGCTGGAGCAATGTTAGGCTTTGTCAGGAGAGGGCGCTAGAGGGACATTGTAAGGTTATAGCAGCGGGAAGGCACTTCCCTTCCAGGTTCTAGTCCTCCTTCTATCTTTTTATTTTCTCAGTACAGGAGCCAAGGCCCAATGCTATCACCTCAGTGGCCTGTGTGGACCAGCTCCAGATGTCTTTTCTGTATAACAGAAAAGCACCATCAGGCTTCACTCTCTCCACCCGGACATCGATTCTATAGACCAGCCCTATTCACACTTTACACCAGCCTGAACCTGTGTGGGATCAGGTTCCCACAAAGACAGCCATGTCCACAGACCAAGCCCGCGTACTTTCCCTGGCAGGTTTCTTAGCCACTGGAGGCTGCATGTTCTTGTGGTCATCACGCCATCATAGAAGAGGTCTGAGTCAGGGGGACGACCTTCTCCTGAGGCCTTAGTTCCTTCATCATTCACTTTCCCTCAGCCCAGACACAGTAGCTACTTTTTTTGCACTTGCTGCTTCTGGGTCTCATAGAGCTTTCTTCTACCCTTTTTAGTATTTAACTATCTTTTGCTAGATTATAATTTTTAATATTAAAATTTCCATGTTCAGATTTTGGGTGTGAGTGCTGTCTCCTGACTGGATCCTAACTGACATGGAACTGAGAGCAGGAATGGCCCCAGGTGACAGACCTGCAGAGATGAGATTTTGGTAGGTTTCGTTGTGCCTTTGGGCTTGAGCACAATGCTGAGTTCCTTGCCAGTGGGAGTGGGATGCTCGTAGTCTACAGCATAATGGCATCATAAAGATGCTATCCCCTGTGATGGATTTTGGTGCAATGCCGACTGGAGCAGGTGTCTTGGGAACTCACCTGACCATGATTACACCAGTAATGATGCCTGCAAGAACTATGGTGTGGGATGAATCTTGAATGCACTGGAGCACTTACTAGAAAAAAAAAAGACAAGTCCAGATTCTTTAATTCTCAGCTCAAATCATAGTTTGAGGACCACAGAGCTTCCATGTCATCTGTAAAAGAATCTCATATTTCATGTAGCCGCAGGGCTGATATTGCTGAAAACCAAACATAAAATTTAATTGTGTGGGTGGCAGAATTTAAATGTCAGTTAAATTTATAGCATCACAAGTTTTTCATGTGAAAGTTTGGGTATAAATTAGGGAAGGATGTGATCTTGAAACTTGGAATAGGGACATCTGGTTGGACTCAGATGAAATGGAGAATCCTGATTTCCTGAGGACTTCTGAGCCTCCCTTGCCAATGGGAATATATTCCCCTCTTGAATCTGAGGAGGTTAGCTTTCCTTTGTTTGAAAGCCCTGAGATAACCTTATTGGGGCAGATACCTTGAGACAGCATGACCATTATTCTCAGGATATGCCATAAGCACCCTTTGTTACCACTAATAACAAGGGTCAAATCTCAGCATGCTCTGAGGGAACAGGTACTCACTGTGATGCAGAAGGAGACAGCTAATGCAACAGAAGAAAGGCAAGATTCTGCTAATGGCAAGATTTTACATAATTTGGGGAATATATATGGGAGCTGATTCTAAGAGTGGAAGATAATAATCATTCTGAATTCATGAATGTGGATTTGGTATTTAATGTGTTAAGTTGTGCAGCTGAAGTTGTCTCTAACAGTTTACTCAGTTGGTTGACTGAAACTTGGACTTGAAGGTGGCTTACATTTAGTGAAATTGAAATGCCACAGTTTCCATGGCATAACGTGGGAGAAGGAATCCAAAGGCTTAAGCAGATAGAATGTTGGAGTGAATTTATCATGTGTGACCTGCACAGCCACCCTGCCAAACTATGTTCCATGAAAATTCTCAGAAGACACCTTCTTAACTAAGGCACTGAGAAATATATTATTGAGAGGAGAACCTTCATCCTTAAGAAACTCTGTGGATGTTCACTTTCATTGTCCAGTTATTCCCATAGAGTATGCTATCATTCCTATGAACTTCTTGATTTCGTGGGGATGATAGCATCCTGGAGCAGCAGAGGCTAAGTGGGGTTGCTTAACAGCAGCAGACAATATGGGTGATTTACCACAAATGGCAGCAGGGATGTGCCTGTAATTAGAATGCCTTGGCCCATAGGGATCTTTGGTGGTGACTAATTGATCACTTTGTCCCTAGGAAGGAAATAGACAGATAATATGCTAAAGCACTGCTTGATGTGTATAGCAGAAAACAAACGAACAAACAAAACTCTAGCACTAGTGCCCAAAACCTGACTTGAATGACCATGTTGGAGAGTTATGGTTTCTCTTCCAGTTTCTAGATCTAAAGCGATTCACAGATCAGAGCATCTTTATTTAAGAGGATTCCAGACCCTTTGAAGAAGATTCTTGCAGTAGTGGTATAAGTATATACCATGAATCCTCCTCCAAGCCTCCGTTATTCTAAGTGAAGTAACTCAGGAATGGAAAACCAAATATTGTATGTTCTCACTTATAAGTGGGAGCTAAGCTATGAGGATGCAAAGGCATAAGAATGATGAAATGGACTTTGGGGACTCTAGGGAAGGGGTGGGGGGCGCAAGGGATAAAAGACTACATATTGGTTGTAATGTACACTACTTGGGTGATGGGTGCACTAAAATCTCAGAAATCACCACTAAGGAACTTATCCATGTAACCAAAACTACTTGTATCACCAAAACATTTGAAATAAAAAAATTAAAAAAAATTTTCTCCAAGCCTTCTCCAAGGGGACCTGTGGCCACTTACTAGAATGACTGCATTTGGGGAAAGAAAGTACCCAGACCTTTGGGGGATTACCAGACACTGACTCTGAATTTATGATAATTCCTGGGGATGCAAAATGCCACTGTGGCCCACCATTCAAAGTCTTGACTTAGATCATCAGATGATAGATATTTAGCCCAAATGTGTTCAGTTGTTCATTCCCCCAGTTTCTGAATGTGTAAGTAAAACAGGCTTACTCTTACTGGGAGAGACCCCATTTTGGGTCTCTGACTTATGGAATGAAGTCCATCATGGAAGAAAGGACCTAAATGGAAGTTTCTAAAACTTCCTCTCTTTACCATGATGAGCAAACTGCAAGCGCTTCCATATCCCTGGAGAAATTTCAGAGATTGATGAAGCCTTGAAATATGCAGGGGTGGTGATCCCTATCCCTTCCCCATTTAAGTTGCCTGTTTGACCTATGCGGAGATTGGAAAGGTTTTGGAGAATGACGGGATTATTATGTATTTCGTTAGATGGTAACTCCTAATGAAGTATATAATAATTGCAGCTGCTGCCCCAGATAGAGCCTTTTTACTGGAGCAACTCAGTATACCACTTGGTATGTAGCTGTTGACCCATCTATTGCATTTTTCTCTGTACCAATTAGTGAGGACCATCAAAAACAGTTTGCTTTTACCTGGAAGGGCCAACAGTACACATTTACAGTCTTGCCTCAGAGCCAAGTCAGTTCTCTTGCTTTCTCCTATTATATAGTCTTCAGATAATATGATCATTTTGGCATTCTACAAAGCATCGCACTGTTGTACTACATTGATGATGAGCTGATTGCACTTGATGAACAGGAAGTAGTAAGTACAACATATGTGAGTGACAGGGTGGGAAATAAATCCCGCAAAATTTCAGAGGTCTGCCATCTTGGTAGTTTCTGAGGTTCAATGGTCTGGAACATGTTGAGATGTCTCTCTAAGGTGATAGTCAAGTTGCTGCACATTACCGCTAAAAAAGAGGCACAGCACTTGGTAGGCATTTTGGATTTTACAGGCAACGTATGTCACATTTGTGTGTGTAACTTTGACTCATGAGCAAAAATCTCCAGAAGGCTTCCAGTCTTGAGTCAAGGAGGCTCTGCAGCGAATTAGCCTTCAGGAAAAGTTTTTCTGCCACTTGGATGATCCAGTAGATCTAGTGATTCTTAAATTGTTCATAGCAGGTAGGGATGCTGTACAGACTCACAGTTAAGCCCCCAAAGGGGAATCACAATGCAAACTTTTAGAATTCTTAAGTAAACCTATTCCTGTTTATTCAGATGCCACTTTTCTTTTCCCCCTGAGAAACAGCTTCTACCTTGTTACTGGTAGAGACTGGATGCCTAACTGGGACATCAAATGACTGGGCAGCCTAAGATTCCCATTTAAGATTCTATTGACACAACTAGCTGTAAGGTTAGCTTTGTGTGGCAGCAATCTATCATCAAATGAGAATGATACTAAAGAGACCTCACTTGGGCAAGTCTGGAAGGTATGAATAAGTTGTATGAATTAGTAGTTCAAACCCGTTTAACATCAACTCCTGCTTCATTGCTTTGTGCCCCTCAAATCATGCCTATGGCCTCTTGGGAGCTCCTTATAATCAGTTGCTGTACAATGAAAACTCAAGCCTGGTTTACAGATGGTGCTGTCCGATACACCACCCAAAACAGAAGCCCGAGGTATTACAGCCCCATTAGAGTGACCTTGAAATACAGTGGTGAAGGAAAATCTTTTAAGCAGTATATTTGGTTGTCCATTCTGGAATAAGAGATGGCCAGAAGTATGGCTCTACACTGATTTATGAGCAGTCGTTAAGGGTATGGTTTGGCTGGATGGTCAGAGACTTGGAAGAAACAGGACTGAAAGATTGATGAGAGGGAATACTGCAGAAGAGGCATGTGGATGGGATTCTCAGGACGGGCATAGACTGAAGATTTGTGTCCCAGGTGAATGTTTTTTGAAGGGCATCCACTGCAGTGGAGGCTTTCAATAAGTAGGTGAGCAATATGACATGCTTTGTGGTTATCAGTCAACTTCTTTAATCCTCTATCTCTATGCTTGTCCAATGGGTCCATGAGTAAAGTATCTTCAGTGGCAGGGATGAAAGATATGCCTGGGCTTCAAAACATGAACATCCCCTTCCTAAGGACTTCTTTGGACACTGCCACTGCTGGGTGCTCAATCTTCCAACCGAAGAGCCCAACATGAGCTCACAATATGACACCATTCCTTGGATAGACTGGTCAGCTACCAGGTTTCAGCTTGATTTCATTGTACCTCTCCCATCATGTAGGGGGCAGAGATTCTTCCTTATTGAAATAGAGTCATTTTCTGGAGATAGATTTTATGTCCCTGCCTGTAATTTTCTTGTCCCTATCACCATCTATGTACTCACAGAATGTCTCGCCCACCATCATGGTTTAGTACACAGAATTGCCTCTTCCCAAAGAACTCATAACAAAGGAAATGCAGAAGTGGGCTCATTCCCATGGAATTAACTGGTCTTACCACATCACTCATCACCTGGAAGTGAATGGTCTAATTAAAAGATGGAATGGCTTACTGAAGGCTCAGGTATGGCACCACTTGGGAGACATTCCCTTAAAGGATGCAATATATGCTTTCAATCAGACACCATTGTATAGTGCTACCTCCTTCATCTTTAGAATACATGGGTCCGTTAATCAGGGGTGGAAGTGGGAGTGGTTCTATGTCAGTCAAGTTTCAATCAGGATACAGAAAACATATGAGATTATGCTGAATCCACAGCTGGGATTCAGATCCTTGAGGAGGGTGTAGCTGCAGCTTATTGGATGGCAGAAAATTTCACTGGATTGTCAGGCCGGGGATGGTCTCATGGTGGGCCAAGGTTAGTGGGCATGCCTGCTGAGATGCTGATGAAATTCGGAAGCTGCCTGTGAGGGTTTCTGTTGAACTTGCTGGGAAGCCAGCTGGAGCACTGGCTGCCAGGAAGTTTCTCAGAGTATTTGGGGTGGGAGGATAAGAAGCCATTTTTCAGAAGATGAATGGAAGTGAGCTGGGCTCCTATAGATCCTGCCTTTGGGAAGCTAGATATGGGAGGGCTGCTGCTGTCACCAGCGGTGTGCTCTACTGAGTGTCCTGCACACTACCGAGTGCTGCAGGAGCAAGAAGAAGCCATGTACTCTGGAATCAGAGTGTCCAGCATCCTGCCAGTGCCATCTATTGACAAAATCAACACTGTGCTAGCTTGCAAGAGAAAAACGTTCTAGTTTCACAAGCAGGCCATGAGGGGTGGATTTGAAGCTCAGAAGCAATACATGACAATGGGTCCAGGCTCTTCTCATTATGATTCTTAATCACCCACTTGCAGAACATTTGCTTCTTGTCTTTGCAAATTTGAGCTCTGCTGGCTTGGATATCTTTGTTCCTAAGGCGAGGATGGGCGGAATCCCAGAGGACATTGGTTCCAATGAATGGAAGGATGAGACTGCCTCTAGCCATTTGGGGTCCTTACATCACCTATCAAACAGGCAGATAAAAGGGTTACTCTACTGAATGGAATAATTGATCGTGGTTTCCAAGGAAAAATTGGATTGCTTCTACACAAGGGTACAGGAGGGCTATGTCTGGAACTAAGGGGATTCTGTGGGGGTGCCTCTTAGTACTTCCATGCCCAATTGCAAAGGTTAATGGAAAACTTCAGCAATCCAAAAAAGACAGGATAATTGAGGGCTCATACCATTCAGGAATGAAGTTTTGACTCACTCTTCCCGGTGGAAAAAACAAAAACCCAACTAGCTGAGATTCTGGTTGAGGGTAGGGGAAATTTGGAATGGGTAGTTTAAGAAGGCAGTCATAGATATAAATGATGGCATTGTGGTCAGTTACAGAAATGAGGATGAGTCGTTTTGCATATTTTCTCATTGCTTGTTTTGTGCATACATTTATGTCTATGTCAATTGTTTCCTTCTCTTTGCTTCTTCCCGTTGTTATTATTAATTTTCTTTCCAATATTATTTCAGGTTCAGGGGATATATGGGCAGGTTTGTTACATGGGTAAATTGCGTGTCGCGGGGATTTGGTGTACAGATGATTTTGCCACCCAGGTAGTTTTTTTGATTCTCACCCTCTCAGCCTCCATCCTCACGGTCTGGGTGTCTGTTCCCATCTTCATGTCCATGTGTTCTCCCCGTTGTTATTTATATACCAGCTATTGGAGGTTAGCTTTACCACATGGCCTTTAGGAAACAGAATTTTCAGTGTGACTGTGCCGATTTTGAGGATTAGTTCATACAGCCAGCAATGGATACAATGATGTTGGAACTATGGATCTCCTTATTTTGCAGCAAAGGTGAGAACTTCCTTATGTGCACAAGGGATAACTGCATCTCGTTAGGTGGAAACACAGAGTTGCCTTGTTGTGAATGGAAGTTTAAAAGTGTGTAGAAGATATATATGGAAGCTGATTAGCCAAAGGCAAGGACTGTGATGGTTCCATCAATTGCTTCTCAAGTCCACCCTTCTTTGTCTGGCTTTGTGTTACTGGAGCTGGACCCTATAAACATGTTTGCAGGCTGGTGCAATGTTAATCTCTGTCAATAGAGGGCAGTGGAGGGGTATTGCAAGGCGATAGAAACAGATGGCATTTCTTTTTGCTTTTTTTTTTGGAGATGGAGTCTCGCTCTGTCCCCTAGGCTGAGGTGCAGTGGTATGATCTCAGCTTACTGTAACCTCTGCCTCCCAGATTCAAGCAATTCTCCTGTCTCAGCTTCCCCAGTAGCTGGGACTACAGGCACACACCACCATGCCTGGCTAATTTTTGTATTTTTAGTAGAGATGGGGTTTCACCATATTGGTCAGGTTGGTCTGGAACTCCTGACCTCAGGTGATCCACATGCCTTGGCCTCCCAAAGTGCTGGGATTACAGGCATGAGCCACTATGTGCGGCTGTATGGCATTTCTTTTCTGGTTTTGGACCTCCCTTGGTTTTGTTCAGCATGGCAACTGCCCAGTGGCACTCCCCTCAGCAGCTATCAGGGACCAGCTCCACTGCACCCCCAGGCTAGGCCCTCCTCAACTGGCAGCCACTTTTACAGACCACAGCCATACCCGCAGTCATTGCCAGAGGTAGTAAAATTCCCCTGCACTTGTCCTTCCTGTGTTCTTGAGAGTCCTTTTTTATCTCTGATAGTAGTTAACCTCTTTGACTAATGAACCTTTTTATTTTAAACGGAGTCTCACTTTGTCGCCCAGGCTGGAGTGCAGTGGTGCGATCTTAGCTCACTGCAACCTCTGCCTCTCAAGTTCAAGTGATTCTCCTGCCTCAGCCTCCTGAGCAGCTGGGACTATTGGTGCACGCCACTACTCCCAGTTAATTTTGTATTTTTTGGTAGAGATGGGGTTTCACCATGTCGGCCAGGCTGGTCTCGTACTCCTGACCTCAAGTGATCTGCCTGCCTCGGCCTCCCAAAGTCCTGAGATTACAGACATGAGCCACCACGCCTGGCCTCAGGAACATTTCTTTACATTACATTTCCCACGCTCAGGTTACTGGTGTGGTCTCTGTCTCCTGAACGGTCCCTATTCACACACTCTCCACCCTGGCATCTGGCCCCCTTGCTGCCTCCATCTCAGTCAGATTTGAGGTGAAGATTTGGCCTCCCTGTTGTTCCCCTCTGGCCTTTCTCTTCAGCTTTGCCTCTTTGAGATCCATCTTGAGAAAATCCCAGTTTCTGTGCAAAGATGGGGATGTGGCATCCTCCCCACATGCTTTGTGGAAAGGCCAAAGCCTGGAGCTGGGAATCAGGATGCCTGGGTTCTAGGCCCAGCTCAGCTTCTAACCTATGTCTTTTACAGGCTAGGAGACTGAGAAGTTGTGGCAGGTGGCTGCTCACATCCGAGGTGCTTGAATGGGCTGCAAAGGCTTTCTCCCCATCTCAGTTTCCTTTATGTTCTGAGATCCTCATGAAAACCCTTCTTCTCACGGGTTGGCTGCATAGATCTTATCATTATTATTCCACGTACATTATTAGTCCAATTACATTATTGTGATTCTGATTAATACAGTGCTTCTTAACGGGGGGCAATTTTGCTTCTCAGGGGCCATTTGGTTATCACAACGTGGTTATGCTGCTGGCATCTGGCGGGTAGAGGCCAGTGACGCTGCTAAATATCCTACAATGTATGGGAAAGCCCCCCAAGCCCATAACAAGAAATTGACTGGCCTGCAATGTCAGTAGTGCTGAGGACGAGAAGTCCTAAATTAATAGGTATAGAAACAGAGGTTGCACGAGGGGAAGTGGCTTGCCCAGGGTCACACAGAAACTGAGCAGCAGAGCTTGGATGAAACCCCAGGTACTGAAACCCCCAGCCCTGGTCTTTTCAACCCTTCCCCATTCTTCTCCAAGGTCCAAAGGTAAGAAGGCAGTGGGAAGCCAGTGAAGCCTCCCCCAAGGAATTCTGTGCCTGCAGGTGGCTGACGTTCTCTTCTTGTCACCCTGCCTTACCAACCCCTAGCCATTTGCCAGAGCAACCATCTGCTTTCTCAACTCCTGTTCTGAGCTGCCGGGAAGCTGCTGAGGAAACTGCACCCAGTGAGTACTGGCAACATCGTCAAGGGGTGAGTGCCAACGTAAGCGGGCTCCAGCATCGCCCATCACTTCTGCCACCTCCCTGTCATCTGCTCCGACCTCCCTTCCCTTCAAGGACTATTCAGATCCTCCACCTTCCTCAAGCTCTCCCCTAGTCCCACCATCACCTGCTTCGCTCCCAATAGTAACCTGACTTCCTCAATGACGCCCTTCTCTCCTGAACCTGTTCTCAGCCAGCTCAGGACAAGGACTCTTAACCATCTCAGACAGACTCTCTCCTCCTCTGGTTGAGGGCCAATCTGTTTCCACCTTCTGGACTGATTCCTTTCTGCCTTTGCCAGACACTGTCCCTATGGAGTTCTTTCTCTCTCTGTCTCCCCTTCCCCCGGCATTTGTCAGCACCCCTAATTTCACCACCTAAGACTTCCCTGCATAAAGCTTGCTCAATCTCCCCCATACTTAATGTTAAATTCCTTTCTTGAAATCTTCTGGCTCCTTGAGCCACTTTCATTTCTTCCCCTCCCATCCACATACTGTTTGTAGTGCCCAGATTAGCCACAAACCCTGCTTGCTCCAGCTGCAAAACTCCTACTCACCTTCAAACCCAGCTGAAATGTCAGCTTTCCTAAGATGCTGTAACAGATGTGGTTGGTGTCCCCCTCCCCTTGGCTGAGTTCTGCAGCTACAGACAGTTCTGAGCATGCTGACAGCTTCCTGCCTCAAATGCCTATATCTCTTTCTCTCTTTCCCTGATACCTGGAGAACTTGCTTGTCTGTGTGGCAGGTGTCAGCTAGGAGTACAGGGAACAGGAGGAGTTAATGCCTCAAGAGGTGGTGACCAGTGCGTGCTGCCCCTTGAGTCATGAGAATGGATTCTGGGGCAGCTTCCACACAGGCCTCAGAGGCTCCCCAGCAGGATTGAGCCCCCAAGCTGCCGTTGCTGTAACCCACTGCTTCATACACGCTTCACTGACTTTTCTATTTTCCCTGCTCAGTCGCTCAATTTCCTCACTTGTGCTCCTGGGGTTCCCAATCAGATAAACTACCAGCACTGGGCCCTTGACTCAGGGCAAGCTGTTGAAATTACCACTTCCTGGGGTTGCTCACGTCGGAAGCAGCAGGTGGTTCTTCCATGTGCTTCAGAAAGAGCACCCTTTGGGGCAGCCACCCTGAGACACACACCTGGCCCCTAACCCTGGAGGGAGTTAACTGCCCCCTCCTCCTGCTCCCTGTTGTCTGTTATTGTCTCTTGCTGCAGAGTTTCTGTCTCTTGTTCCAGACGGCGAGTCCCCGAGGTAAAGGCAAGCTCTTCCCCACCTCTGTGTCCCCTTAACCTGGCACGTCACCCCGGCACATCAGTGGCCAGGAAATGTTTGCTGAGAAAGGAAATGAGTGAAGGCAACAGGAGTCTCCAGGGCCACCCATGCTGAGTGACTGGCCCTTCAAAGCAAATTGTTCCATGGGTGTGGTCCTTTCAACCCCACCTTCTTCTCTCTGTCAAGGGGGCCTATCCCTGCCCATCCCCACCAGGCCCAGAGCCCCTCACCCTGCTGTTGATCCCTGTCTTACCCCCTATGATGCAGCCTGCCTGGTGCAGGCCAGGAAAAGTCCCCAGACAGGGAGGGGGGTCCCTCGGCAGGATATTCTGGCTCTGGGTAAATAAAGGTCACAGGAACCGAGTGAAATGCCGTTATAATGTGACATAATTCAGTGCCGCCTTCCAGCAGATGTCGCCTTGGAAGGATGGATTTGTCCCAGCTGGACTCTGGGGCTCTTTCTGAAGCACATGGAAGAACCACCTGCTGCTTCCAATGTGAGCAGCCTCAGGAAATGGTAATTTCGGCAAATCAACTTATTCAGGCCAAATGCATGGACCCAGTTTCCAGCAGGAGGAATTAAACTCCTTGCTGGGGAAGTGAAGCAGCTGCTGTGGAGCCATGTGGCCACGTCCAGCCCTGAAGCCTCTGGGGAATGGGATGCTCTGAACACACATTACTGGGGAGTTAAACTCAGCGCCCTGGTCCCGTGAAAGATTGTTTTACAGATGAGAAAACAGGCCTGTCGAGGCAAAGGAGCACTCGCCCAAGGTCACACACACTGAGCCAGCGGCTGAATCCAGACAGTTCTACCCCACCCTCCCCCACGGTTCTGAAGAGCAGGCAGGTGCGACTCAGGCTGAAAGAAAAACTAAAACAACCAACCTCCTGACCGACCCACAGGTTGAGCCTGCCCTTTTCTTACAGATGCTGGCCTGGGAATGAGAGACTCTGGGATCTGATGCTGATTCTGCCCCTTCCTGTGTGACTTGAGTTTCCCCATTCAAGGGCACAATGCTCTGCTTCCCAGGATGCTGTGAGATTACATGAGGCCCAGGGGAAACTCCTTGGCACACTGTGTGGAAGTAAACCTGGGAACAGCGTTATCGTCACTCATACACCTGCAGCGATGGGATGCTGAGGACAGGAATGGTCTCTCGGGTGAACTGCTAGAAGTGGAGGAGAAACCAATGCGTCTTTTTCCAGGAATGTGGCTCTGAGCCAAGGGAGGGGCCTCAGGGTGGGTTGTAAGTCTGGAGACCTTGGCCTGCCTTCCTTCCATAATGTGGGGGTGTCTCTGAAGCCATATTCCCTTTGCTGTCCCAGCAGATGACATAGAATCTCAGCTCTTAGGCAGCCTTGCTATAAAGGTTTGGCAGTGCTGGTCTAGGGGCAAAGATCTGGGGAAGGAAAAGAGAGAAAGAAGAGATTTACAAAGGAATGGGGAGGAGGAAGAGGAGGGTGAGAAGAGAAGAAAGAGGAGGCAGGAGAGGATGAGGAGAAAGAGAAGGACACAGAGAAGGAGACAATGGAACATTTGGAGGAGGACTATTTCCATTCTATGGTACAAAATGTAAGTAAAAATTGTGGGGTCTAGAATCAGAAAAACCTAAAATCAAAGGCTGGCTCCAGGCCTCAGTATTTGGGGGACTTTGGGCTAATCATTCAATTGTTCTAAACTTCAGTTTTCGCATCTGTAAAATGGGGATAAGAATGGTGCCTATGTCTTAGAGATAATCTTGGCAACGCATTCAGTACTATGCCTGGCAAGGAGCAAGTCCTCAATATGCAGTAGCTAGACTGGCAGCAGAAGTGGAACAAGGAGCCGTAAATCTACAAATGTGTGTGTTCTGAGAGAGGCTGAAAAATCAATCCCACTGGAAGATAAGAGGGCTTGTTCATGCGGAGGAGCAGATGGATTTGTCCGAGTTGAGAGAAGTCTGAAGAGGCACAGAAGCCCAAATCACACATGCAAAAGAGTGCAATTAATAAATTTTATTGTGAGGACGACAGTTTATGTACTAATGGTGGCTAAATTGATTAATATATAAGAAGCTGAGTCCAGGCGTGGTGGCTCACACTTGTTATCCCAGCACTTTGGGAGGCCGAGGTGGGTGGATCACCTGAGGTCAGGAGTTCAAGACCAGCCTGGCCAACATGGTGAAATCCTGTCTCTACTAAAAATACAAGAATTAGCCAAGTGTGGTAGTGGGTGCCTGTAATCTCAGCTACTTGAGAGGCTGAGGCAGGAGAATCACTGGAACCCAGGAAGCAGAGGCTGCAGTGAGCTGAGATTGTACCACTGCACTCCAGCCTGCAGACTCTGTCTCAAAAAAAAAAAAAAAAAAAAGAAGCTGAAGGCCAATTTCTGTCAATAGATCAGTCAGGAAGAAATGTACATCGAGAACCCATAAGAAATGACTGTCATGTCTCCTGTTAGAGAGACAGAGAAGGTGATCCACAGTGAGGGAGCACTGTGTGGCAGCCGCCCTAAGGCACTCACTGGGGTCGACAGCAAATGAGGTGCAGCAGTTGAAACAACATGCCCTCAGCCCCACAGTGGATGAGCAAGCAAGTCTCCTGTAAGCAAGACTGGGGAACAGAGCAGACCGAGGCTGATGGGTGTAGACACCTAGGGTGTGGGGCCCTTCCCTTTAGTAATGGGTCAGACAAGAAGTTTAGCCAGAGACCATGTCTGCAAGCCTAGGTTGGCTGCGGTGAACTGCAGGCTTTCCATCTCCCTGGAACTGTGAAATCCTTGCAGGCTTTCCCCTCAGCCCCCACCAAGATAGGCACCCCCACCCCTGCATATGGAGACTGGAGCTTTTTCTTCTTAGCAGATGCTACCTGGGTGGCTGTGACTACAGGGCTGTGGGTGGAGATGAGACAACGCAGGATGTACACATTTTTGAATTGGGATTAAATACCAGCTAAATATTTGTCCTAGATTTTTCCTCCTGAGGAATTGAATTATGAGATGCCAGTTATTTTAATATGAGCTATGCATCATCACACACAGAGTCTATTACATGCATAGTCAGCCACAAACGTGCACACAGAAGCAACTACACACACAGATACACACCCACACACACAAAGAGGAGGTCCTCAGGTCTATTTTCCTAAGGGACCATTTTCAGGGCTCACTTCAAGAACATTGAATGGTTCTTAGGAAGCAGAGAAAGTCTCCAAACTCAAGAAAATATTTTTCCTAGGACCTGTGAATGCTACATATGATAACTGTCCTCATCTTGTTCCTCCAGGTCCTCTCTCTACTCTCCAGCCCTACTTTGCCCTGAGGATTATTACTTCCTTAGCCCTTGGGGTGCTCGGCTTCCTGGGCTCTCCCTGAGCCACCCTCCTTCATCTAACTTCCAGAAGGTGAACACAGAATAGAAACTTTAAGGTCAGAGCTCGTCTGTCTAAATGGGTTAATCCAATTTTTAGCACCATGGACAGCCCCCCCCCTCAATTTCTAACCTCCCAGTATTGGAGGAGGCTGAGGTTCCATTTTGATGAGTTTCAGAAGGAGAAACTGGGAGCTTCCTGTTAATAGCATTAGGATATGGGGACACACCCAGGTTACTGATAGGTCTGCATCCAGACACTGCTTCGTCTACTCCAGCCACAGGCTCACAGGTTCTTTGAGTGCTCCAATCTAATATTTAAAATCCATGCATATTTTGCCCTCTGTGAGGTATCCATGAATGTTTTAATATAAAACAAAATAATGAGCATTTTCCACACAGAGGGAGAATGTCCTATACCTATCGTATGGCTTCACGTATCTCTGGGCACAGTACCAACGTTCCTCTGGGGTGTGTCGTGTGTGGTGTGAGGTACA
This sequence comes from Cacajao melanocephalus, assembly GCA_963573385.1. Taxonomy (NCBI): domain Eukaryota; kingdom Metazoa; phylum Chordata; class Mammalia; order Primates; family Pitheciidae; genus Cacajao; species Cacajao melanocephalus. Next base: position 15,986 of record CAUYLG010068060.1, read on the forward strand.
CTGCCCGTCGAGTGAAGGCTAAGATCCTCAACTTAGAATTCAGTGTTTTATGTTCTGGCTCCTAACTTTTCCTTATCATCATTCACCACTTCCTCCTTTTCCTCCTCTATTTTCATCCCTGCCCACCCTCACATGTCACACAAGATTTACTCTCTCCTCCCAAACTCCCTACACATACAACAGGGTCCCTTTGAGCCCTGACTCACCTCCAGTTCTCTTTAGACTGAACCTTCTTCCCATGGGAGAAAGTGGATCTTTCCACCCTTGCCTTCTCTGCTGCTGCCTGTGAATACAGACACACAAGTCCTCATCCTCTGAACAATCTGAGGTGCAGCCCCTGACACCCAATAGAGCAGAGCAGTGGCTTTGCTGTTGTTAAGGAATAAACCTGAGCTAAAACCCATGGATTCGTTTTTCTTTCTCTTTCTTTCTTTTCTTTTCTTTTTATTTTTTTGAGACAGGGTCTCCCTCTGTCATCCAGGCTGGAGTGCAGTGGCGTGATCTCGGCTCACTGCAACCTTTGCCTCCTGGGTTCAAGTGATTTTCTTGCCTCAGCCTCCAGAGAAGCTGGGACTACAGGTGCTCGCCACCACGTCGGGGTAATTTTTGTATTTTTAGTAGAGACAGGGTTTTGCCATGTTGGCCAGGCTGGTCTTGAACTCATGACATCAAGTGAACCGCCTGCCTTGGGCTCCCAAAGTGTTGGGACTACAGGCACGAGCCATTGCGCCCGGCCTAGTTTCTCTTTTTGATTCTTGTCTTAACATGGGCTCCTCATCATTGCTCTTCCTCCCTCTCCCCTGCCACAGACACCAATGAACTAAGGAGAGAGCTCCAAATCTTGCCCAGGTCAGCTGCAGCTGGAGAGTAAAGGTTTGAGCCTTTGGGGGATTTTCCTCACCCTAGAGTCTAATTGTGGCTCAGTGAACCTTCAACAGGGATAGAGGCTTTGTGCAAACTGAGGCCTCGACCTCAAAGCCTCCGTGTGAAATCTCTTCCTGTGAGATTTCCTGCTGCTCTAGCACGGGGCCGGGGTCTCCAGGAGCCTGTTGGGGCGGACAGAAGGAACTGCAGCTGTCCCTGTCAGCATCATGAATGGCCCTGATCCTGGGAGGTTAGAGCAGGAAGGTACAACTCCCACACTGATTGGTCAACAGCCCCATGGACACCTGCTCTGTGCCACGCCTGTCCTGGGCTTGGGGGCCACATGGATGGGTTGGACATCGCCCCTTCCCTCGAGGAGTTCACAGTCTATGGCCAAATCATAAATTTGGCCCAGAGAGTGGGCATAACTCAGCCTAGGTCCCACAGCAAGGCAGGAGACAGGGTAGGGACAGAGCCCAGGGCTCCTGACACCCAGGCTGCCCGACCAGGACTTGCTGTGCAGGTGCCAGGCCAGCAAGAGGGGTTGGGAGATGTTTTCCAGGGCAAGACCCTGACTTGCGATAAGAAGCGTACACGGAGACAGGATCAAAAGGAAAGGGACCCGACCCACTGAGGTGCTTGCACACGCTGGCTGCTCCTTGTCGCCAACTCTTATCCAATTCTGTACTTGAAAAATGGCACCGCATCAGTTAGGACCTGAAAACAGCAACAAATGGGCTTAGGCCACTGTGGCAAGTCAGCTGCGCAGCCGACTGAGAACTCCAGAGCGGGTGCTTCCCAGGTGCCCTTCGATCCCGGGTTCAGGTTTGGGCTCCATCTCTCTGGCATTCTCTCCTCTTCGACGTGTTGCTGTCCTTGCTGGCCAGTCACACCCTTACTCTGCAGCGACCAGAAGAAAAGCGCCAGTGGCTTCCGGGAGCTCCCTCTGAAGAGAGGAACAGCTCCTCTTTCCCAGAAATCCCAGCAAACATCTCCTCACCTTTGATTGGTCTGAACTGGGTCATGTGCCATTTCTTGAACCAATCACTGTATGCAGCAAGAGAGGATAGACTGATGGCTTAGGCCAATCCGAATCCGGCCCTGGAACGGAGGGTGGGTCGTTCAGGCCACGTGGTGAGAGGACAGGGTAGTTCCCAGAGGGAGGGTCTGGTGGACTTGGTGCGAAGCTGTGACATGGAGGCTGGGGAGGCAACAAAGCCCTGAGACAGACGTCATCGCCATTGCCTGAGATCATGAATATGATCCAGTTAATCAGAACTCCCCTGGCCGCTCTAGCCCTGTCTCCGTGTCCTGCCTTACGGCCAAACCTGATGGTTAGTGGCATGGAGTCCTCCTCCCCCGTATTGGCTCATGACTACATTCATTTGCCCTTGCTGTGCCCTCCATCTGGGATTCTCAGCCCCCAACGTTTACCCTCCTCATCTTTTAGATCCCAGGTCAAGCTTCACCTTTGGCAGCTTTGAATCATCTCTGCCGGGGATTCCCACAGCACCTTGCTCCCACCACCATCATTACTAACACCAGTATGGTCCAATTTCCTTATTGCATCCCCGCCCCTACTTTCCACCTGCTATCCACACAGAGCTTGCCAGTTTCTTGGAGGTTTGGCTCTGGATACGACTTAATTAATTTCTCTGTTCTCAGACTCTAGGTACTGCCTGGTTTAAAGAAAGAACTCAATAAATATTTGTTGAATTAATGAAAATAAGTTTGTGTTGAAGACATGACTTCTTTGAAGTTGTTTGCATTTTAACAAATGGCAAAGCCTTGAGCCATAGGAATGGAGCTCTAGTGGTGGAATTTCAGGCATCAGTAAGCTGGGGACAGAAGCTCCCTTTAATGCTTGGGAGAGGAAATGGCTGTCTTGGAAAGCGGAATTTTCTATTCACGTCTTTTCAGTGCAAAAAACAATCACATTGTCTCCTAAAAACAAATGTGTTTCCCTTTGGCTGTCTGGTGGGAGGAAAGTTCTCTAGTCCTATCAGCTTTCCTGCCCTGGTTCTGGTTGACAGACTGTTCCTCCTGACATCCCTGTGAATTGTGTGGGTGATGCCCTAGTTGACCTTCTCAGCTCTCTTGTCTTGTAACATGGGCTCCTCATCATTGCTCTTCCTCCCTCTGCCCTGCCACAGACACCAATGCACTAAGGAGAGAGCTCCAAATCTTGCCCAGGTCAGCTGACCCCCTAGTGCCCTAGTCTTGCCTGCCAATCTCTGCCTAGGTGGGGAGACCTCAAAGTCAATTGGGAGTTTGAAGAAGCCTTGTTCTGCAGCTCAGGCATTTCTACATCAGGCCCATTGGCCTGAGTGCTTCTCTCTAGCTGACCTGAGGCACATCCTGACCATTTGTGCCCTCCTTGGTCCTCCAGCAAAGCTCACCTCATGCCCCAGCTCCACACACTATGAATGCTCTCTGCCCTCAAGCTTGTCTCCTCCAGTCTGCCCCAGAATGCTCCTCAGCAGCATAAAGCTGGCTGGGTCCCTCCCAGCTGGAAACCCTTCCCAGGCTCCCAGTGCCCTCAGCTCACAGCTCATGCAGAGGCACAGACATCAGCCAGGTGTAAACCATCAAGCACCTGTCTCTGTTTTTGCACCTGCCCTTTCCCCTGTTTAGATGCCCTCCCCTCTCTGTTGATCTGGTGATCATGATGATGTTACTCATGCCTCAAGATCCAGCTCCAATATCTCCTTCTTAGTGAAGTCTTCCTGCTTGGCCTGTTTCTGTCTTGGCACACGTCCCCAGATCTGTCCCCTCCACTAAACTGTCAGCCTACCTAGGTCAGAAATCACAGTGATTTTTCTGTCTCCAGCATCAAGCAGCAGAAGAGGTGTCAATGTGTGTTTGTAGAGAGTTAAAGGAAGGATGGAACTTGCGACTGTTACAATAACAGCAATAATTATGTCTCTTAGTTTGGAGCATATACTGCACACCAGGCACTGTGTTAGGCAGTTCGCCTGCATTTGTCTGCTATGGCTTCACAAGCCTTTCTGAGTCTGGTATGATTATTAGGTGCATTTTACAGATGAGACACAGTGTGCTCAGAGAGGTTAAGGAGCAGTCCAGGGTCACACCATCAAGGAGTGAAGGGGCTAGAACTTGAACTCAGGGATGTCTGGATCCACTTTCTTCATTTGCTGAGGAAGAAGCTGTTTCAGGAGCTGTTCTGTGGTCTGGGAATACAGAATAGCCAAGTCCCTGCCTTTGTGGAGCTCACATTCTACTGTGTGGTGTAGGGAGGGGACAATCAACAAATGAATCTATGACAAATGCCAGGGGCTGATCAGTGCTATGTAGTGGGGACATATTAGTTTTCTAACACCACAGACTAAGTGGCTTAAACAACAGAAAGGTATCTTCTCACAGTTCTGGAGGCTAGAAGTCCAAGATCAAGGTGTCGGCAGGCTTAGTTTCTTTGGAGTCTCTCTCCTTGGCTAGCCACCTTTGTGCTGTGTCCTCAAGTGCTCTTTCCTTTGTGTGCACTTTGATATCTGTGTGCCCTAATCGCTTAGGTCCTAATTTTTAACTTAATCACCTTTCTAGAGACCTTATCTCTAAATACAGCCACATCTGGAGGGACTGGAGCTTAGGGCTTCCACATGAGTATTTTGAGGGGACAAAAGCAATTTAGGGTCAAAGAGTGATAGACTAGGGTTGGTGACACTTTAAGGGACATTTGAGCAGGCAGGTGAATGAAGTGAAGGGTCAAGCCCTGCTTACAGTTGAGGCAAGCATGTTCCTGGGCAGGGGAAACAGCCAGTGCAAAGGCCCTAGGGAATAGCAGAAGGTCACTGTGGCCAGAGCTCTGTGCACTGGAGAAAGGATGGGGGTATGGTCAGAGGGTCAGTGGGAGTTGAGGGGCAGATGCATGCACGTTCCTAGAACATCCTTACAGAACAGCCTTACAACCCCTAGGAGTATGTAGTTCAACACCTGTATTGTGCAGAAGGGGAAATTGAGGTGCAAAAGGAGAAATTGAGGTCCAGAATGGGAAAGGACGTGTTCAGAGTCACATAGTGTGTTGGTGTTGGATGTCCTGCCCAAACGCTCTGCCTTTAGCAGCCCTGTCTCTGGGGAGGTGGGATGGGGCGGCAGCTGGCGCAGGCAAAGCTCTGCTGAGAGAAAAGATTCGAGAGCTGGGATTATTGTCATTGTTATCTCTGTGCAGAAGTGGCAGTGGATCCCACCAAGAGCCAAGGGGAGAAGAGAAGCCCAAGCGTGAGGGGCTCAGGGCAGCTGCTTCCAGAGTGGGGAGAGTGATTCCTACCCAGGCAGTGTCCTGGCTTCTCCTGGTGCTCTTCCTTGTTGCCAGCTTATTAAGCAGTTTCCACCCCAACAAACACGGGTGTAGCCTCAGCCACTCTGAACCCTCTGCCAGGCTGGGAAGTCCCAGATCCTGTCATCACAATTACCATTGAACTAGCACTGAAGAGAAGGTGCCGGGAATGGTGCAGCCCCTCACCAGCACCGTCTTGTCCATCCTCATACTCCATGGAACAGCAGGGCACAAAGCCCATTTTAAAGATGAGGTGGCCAGTCGGGGCGGCTCACACCTGTAATCCCAGCACTTTGGGAGGCTGAGGTGAGTGGATCACTTGAGGGCAGGAATTCGAGACCAGCCTGGCCAACATGGTGAAACCCTGTCTCTACTAAAAATACAAAAGTTAGCCAGGTGTGGTGGTGCATGCTTGTAATCCCAGCTACTTGGGGAGCTGAGTCGGGGGATCACTGGAAGGTAGAGGTAGAGGTGGAGGTTGCAGAGAGCTGGGATCGTGCCACTGCACTCCAGCCTGGGTGACACAGTGAGATTCTGTCTCAAAAAAAAAAAAAAAAAAAGTGAGGCGACTGAGTTCCAGAGAGGTCAGGCCACTGACCTAGGCACCAGCTGGTGAGTGGCAGGGATGAGATTTGGAGCTTATGTCCTTGGGGCTCCAGAGGGCCAGCTCTAACCACCCCACCATCCTACACCTCATGATCTCCTAGGCACTGCCCACCACCTGCCATCCTTGAGAGAGCCACTGCTCCTTCCTGGACCTCAGTTTTCTCACCTGGTAAATAGAAGGGACAACTCCTGACGCTTCAGTTCCTGGCATGTTGTGGTACCTCCTTCCCTACAAGGTAAATGAACTCATAATGACATGGACGATAGCACTGATCCCCAAGTCGCACACCTGAGTTCCTTGGGCCTGCTCTAAAGCCTATGGAGTAGGGAGTCTCAGCCTCATTTCTCGAGGAGGGAGCTAAGGCTCAGAGAGGTTCAGGAGCCCATTCAAGGCCACACTGGTGGAAAGATTAGTGCTGGGATCGTTATCTGTTGGATCCTTTCCCCCATCCTATAGGAACTGAGCCTCCTTCCACCATGATCACTGGTGGCTGTAGGACAAAGTGAGGCTGAGTTTAAAGGGAACTTAAAAAATGGATCATGTAATCTCTCCCCATTTAATAGTCATACTCTGAACCAGCAGCTGTGAAACCTGCATAGCCCTGTCCAATTCCCTGTCCAAATCCCTACCCTCGCCTTCCCCGCCCTCACTGCTCCCAGCTACCTGCTCCTGCAGTTTCTGGAACATGTCTGTCCACACCTTCAGTCTGACCTGCTGTGAGCTGCTTCCTCTACCTAGAACACTCATCTCCCTTCCTGCCCCTCCTCCAGCCCACTCTGCACACCGCGGACAGAGGAGCTTTAAACACAGGATCTCCGTGGCATCACGATCCAGCTCCAACCTCTCCCATGGCCCATTACTGCCCTTGTTAAGTTGCTAGGCTTTGGCACAGCCCTTGTGATCCTGCCTGACCTGGTCCGGGTGGTGCTGCCAGCCTTGCTGCAGCCTCACTGGGGTCTCTGTTCCTAGGATGCCCCAGGCTCCTTCCTGCCTCAGAGCCTTTGCACAGGCCGCTCCGGCCACTGGAAAATCTCTTCTTCTCCTGTTTACCTGACTGACTCATTCTGACCCTTCTGGTCTCACTTCAAATGTTTCCTCGGTGGGGCCTTCCCTGGACTACCCAAATCAATCCCTCTTTCTGTTCTCCCTCACATGATTCTACTCTCTCACTCCATAATAAGCATCCAGGTTTTAAATTCTGTTTATTTATGTCTCATTCCTCTCCTAGACTATTTGCTTTCTTCAGATGGGAAACATCCTGTGATGTTCATGACGTCTAGCACAAAATAGGTGCGAGGTAAATAGCTGGAATGAGCTAGTGAATGAGTAAACAAAGCTGAACATCCTCAGTTTCTTGATGAGACAGAGATTCTGGAGCAGTGTCCCCAGGAGGGCCTGACAGGTGCCTTTGCCCCTAAGTGCCTGTGTCCCTTTGGTGAATGAAGTCAGCAGGATGCTGTCACCATGGCTACACGCTTGGGAGCTCACGTCCTGTTTCAGGACGATATTTAATTCCTCTGTGCTCCATTCATCACTTCTCCCAGCAAGATCATAACATTTTGACATCATCAGGGGCCTGGAGACGTAAGCGTATCAACGAGCCACTGAAATGTCAGGCAGGAGTCCCCCACACCCCCGTACGCCTGGAAAGGATGAAAGGCTTCCACCCGTAGGAGGCCATTTACCTTTACTTGCAGTGTGGGGAACCTGCTCCCTGGTGAGGAAGGTGGGAGCTGCCTGGAGGCCCAAGGCTGTTGGGAACCCGCAGGCAAGCCCACCTGTCTCCTAATAGGACCTCACTGCAGGTGCTCAACAAGTGATTGGTTGCATAAACGGATTCATCTGATTGGTCCATCTGACTGGCGGTTTCTGCTGATTGGTTCCTCCTGTGATTTGCTTGTGTAGTAAATATCTTCCCCCAAGTCCTGGGTTAAGGCACTCACCTTCCTGTTGTGTGTCCATTCTGCCAGTAGCTGAAGGGGCCAGTGTAGCTGAGACCCAGAGCTCGAAAGAACACCTAGGACATTACCTCTTTCAAGGACTATGGGGACCTTGGTGGGGATTGAAGTCCAGACCTCCACTCCCTTCAGCGTTCCCTTCCCTTCCTACTTCTACAGAGAGACAGAGAGCCCTGCAAGAAGATTCCTGCTTTCCCGAATTTTCCACTAATTCAGTCTTCTGAGTTCTTGGATCCAGCCCCACCCTACCTCTGCTGACCCCGTGGAACTCATTCTCAGCTTTGAGCTTGGCACCCCCACCCCCTCCCTCGCAGTCACCTCAAGGAGACCATTGTTCTCCTAGGATCATCAGGTGCAAAGGCAAAAAGCACATCAGGTCATCTAGAGGACCTCAGGCGTTTGTCCAGGAACCTTCCCTTCTATTAACAGGGTCCTCTGGTCTTACATGTGGACGCTTGGAGAGAGGTAGCCCTACTTTCTCTAGAATCACATCCTGTAAAGACTATCTGAGCCTGGAGTTGGTGGTGGTCACCTTCCCTGCAGTGAGGAGAATGCCTGCCTGAGAAAGGTGTCAACAGGGAAGCAGAGCTAAGAGAAGGGAGGAGGCAGACAGAGCCCAAGGACACGGTTCCAGCCTCTACCTCCACCCATCTCTGAAGTCATGGGTCCATGCTGTGAATTTTCCAGGTACATTTTAGCTTTCCTTAGCTATTTGTGTTCTGCCCCTTGCAATGAAAGTTCTGCCCCAAACCAGCCTCAATCAAGGGTCAGAACCAAACTCCAGAAGGGAAGCAAGGCCTGGAAAGGAGAAGCGAAGCAGCAGAGCAGAGATGCTAGGAATCCTGGGCAGGTACACAGGGTGAGGGTGGGCGGGGCAGTGGGCGGGCCCGGCGATGCCAATCTAGGGTGCTGGCCAATGGGAGCCCCTGAGTGTCCTGTCTTAGGATGGACCAGGTATCTTGGGGGTCTGTGAGGTGAGGCGAAGGTAGGAATTATTATCTCTATCTTACAGAGCAGAAAACTGAGGCCTAAAGAGGGGCGCACAGCTAGAAAGGGGCAGAATCAGGAGTCAGACTGTCAGACTAAAGCCGGAGGTCTGAAGGATTTTCCCTAACCTGCCGGAGTCAGAGACTCCTAATAATAAAATCTCAGATTTCGCACTGAATCTGATAAAAAAGAGGGCCGTCAGGTGTCAAAGTCTGCTATGTCCCCCGTCTCACCACACTGTCCTGGGCGTGCACTCTCTGGGTCTTCCTCTGACCTCTCGGGCTGGCCCTTCTTACTCTCTTAGCTGAGTTCTTCTCTTCTTCCTGCTCTCTCAAGATGGGAGAGTCCAGGGCTCAGTCCTCCAGCTTCTCCTCCTCTCCATGGACATTCTCCCCCCGATGAGACCACCCAGTCCCTGGCAATGCCATCTACACACTCACCGCCCCCAAATTGACATTGCTCACCTGGGCATTGACTCTGGCAGCTCCTGCCACGCTTCTCCACTTGGACATCTAACGGGCCTTTCAATGTGTCAGCCTGGAACTCCCCCGATCCCTAGCCTAGCCAAGCCTGCTCTCCTCTGCTTCTGCCGTGTGTGCCCTCTAGCCCCAGTCTTGGGAGCAGCCCCGCCTACCCCAGCCTGACTAGGAAGTGGGCGTGTCTGAGTCACTCAAGGCCATGGACACTGGCTATGGACTTAGTGCTCTGTTTTACTGCTGCTGAGAACAGAGTTTGCAAACAGCTGTCCATGGGGCCGATTGGCTCCCAGATCCAGGTCCTTTGGCTGGCCCTCATGGTGTTTTGTTGTTGTTTAGCAAAATTTTAAATTTCAGAGTAGGTTTAGAGTTGCAGAAAAGTTAAAGACAGTCTAGAGAATTTCCAAAAACCCAGCACTCAATTTCTCTAATTATTATATTTTAGAAAACATGCCACTCTTTAAAAGTGAGCAAAATGAGACCATTCTACCAAAAAAAAAAAAAAAAAAAAAGAAAGAAAAAGAAAAAAAAAGCGAGAGAGAAGAGGAAAAAAAATCCACATATCTGCCATGTCCTGAAAAGTCAGAAGATGTACCTACACTGGGCTCAGAATGGGCCACAGCCATGATAGTAGTTTAAGATTCTAAAATCACAGAGCCATAGAATGTAGACACCTAGAATTATAGAATCTTAGAATTCAGAAAATACATATTTTCTGAATGTCCACTCTATGCCAGGCTTTGTGCTGGATGCTGGGACAATTCTGCATCTGTCAGGTGGAGAACAGATTGTCTTTTTTTTTTTTTTTGCTGCTCTTATGGTAGAAATTTGTTCATTAGAGAACAGATTATCTTAAAGCAGGAGTGAAGGCTCAGAGCTCAAGAGGAGGTGGCCATAGCTGGGCAGGCCCCTCAGGCAGAGTGAAACCTCCCTACCCACTGGTTTCATTCACCCTCCTCCCAGTGCCAGCATGCCAGCAAGTAGGGCCCCTTGTCCAGACATTCCGGGAGCTTGGGCCTGGAATCATCAGGAACTATAGAATGTCCAGGAGCTGCCATGGGGAAGGAGTCCCCACCTCCCTTCTCCTTGCTGGGAGAAAAGTGTGTGTATGTGTGCGCGTGCGTGTGTGCATATGTTACATCCCAGCAGAGAGGTCTTAATTCCCTGTAGTCACTTAAAGTTTGTGAGACATCTCAGCGTTCTATTTTTGGTTGGTTTCATCTCTGCAGTTCTCCCCAGCATGGGCAGCTGGGATGGCACAGGGGAAAGGAATGATGTAGAAGCAATGTTTCAACAAAAATGACAATATGAATAGCCATGACCACCACTTGTGAATAATTACTATATGCCGGACACTGACCCGTTTGCTTGTAGAAAAAAACCCCAGCAAAGTTGTCACTCCTCATTTTATAGATGAGGAAACTGAGGCTCGAAAAGGCTAAACGACTTGCTAAGTTCTCACAATGGCCCAGTGTGAGAGATGGAAATCAAACCTGATGTCGGTCTAGAGTCTTCTCTCTGCCACTATCTGACCCTCTTGCAATTCTGTAACATGAGGCTATTTATAGTGCTCACCTCACTGTCTTCTTGAGAGACAGAAATAAGACGGTGCATTTATATCCTCACTTAGTTGTGGTATTTAAAAATCCAAACAATTGAACTCATGGAGATAGAGAATAGATAGATGGTTATCAAGGCTGGGAAGGGTAATGGGGCTGTGGGGGGAGAGGTGGGGATGGTTCATGGGTACAGAAAAAAAAAAAGAGAAAGAAGGAATAAGACCTAGTATTTGATAGCACAACAGGGGGACTATCGTCAATAGTAATTTAGTTGTACATTTAAAAATAATTAAAAGAGTGTAAATGGATTGTTTGTAACACTAAGGGTAAATGCCTGGGGGAATGGATAACCAATTTCCCATGATGTGATTATTACACATTACACGCCTTACTGAAATAGCTCACGCACCCCATAAACATCAAATGTGTACTCACTGTGTGCACACAAAAATTAAACATACAAACAATTTAAAGAAAAGACGTTACATGTTAAATACTTACCATGGTGGCTGGTGCCAAGTAGGTACTTGACAAACAGTAGCTGTTGGTATTAGGATTGTGCTTGATTTCAGAAGGAAGATTGGCTTTGGTTTCCTATTGTAGCCCTACTGTCCTCATAGAGAATGTCTGCACTGAGGCTGGTTTCTCTCTCTCTCTCTCTCTCTCTGTGTATGTGTGTGGTGGGAGGAAACTGTTGTTTATTTATTCCTCACTCCAGTGTCTGCACAGCATCTTCAGGCCTCACTACCACCCCTCTGGGGTGCACAGTGGGGCTCCACTTTTCGCAGTGGAGGCTCTCAGAGGTGAAGATGGACCAGGCTCACTCAGCTGGGGAAGAGCAGATTCAGGGCAGGCCCAGATCCCCAAGCCAGCCCCTCTGAGCTCTCATCCTGAGCAAGGCAGCGAGGTGGATGCACGTGTCTGCAGTCACACCTGCTGCTCCCAGCTCTCCAGCACCTGGATGGTTCAGCAGTGATTGTTTTATTACTTAAGTCACATCCAATAATTATGACTCCTTTGGCTGGACATTGAGAAATGCTCTCAGCCACCGGGGTAGAAGGTGAACGAGGAATTGCTGGAGAAGAGGGAAACAGGATCAGCTTGATAGAGGCTGGGGAAGCTCAGGATGCAGAGAAAGACCCGAGGCCAAAGAGGCCAGCCAGGGGTCAGGGCAGTGGGCTCCCAGCCCAGAGATGCCATCACTGACTCCTGTGTGACTGGGGCAGGCCCATGGCCTTCCTTGAGCCTCAGCTTCCTCCTGGGTAAAATAACTGATTCCCTCATTCTTGACTGCCCTGTTCTGCTCCATGACCTGCTGTCCCAGTACGAGGATGTTGAATGTTTTTTTTTTTTTGAGACAGAGTTTCACTGTTGTTGCCCAGGATAGAGTGCAGTGGCTTGATCTTGGCTCACTGCAACCTCCGCCTCTCAGGTTCAAGTGATTATCCTGCCTCAGCTTCCCGAGTACTTGGGATTACAGGTATGCACCACCATGCCCGGCTAAATTTTTGTATTTTTAGTAGAGACAGGGTTTCTCCATGTTGGTCAGGCTGGTCTCGAACTCCCGACATCAGATGATCTGCCTGCCTCGGCCTCCCAAAGTGCTGGGATTACAGGCCTGAGCCTCTGCACCTGGCTCAGGATATGAAATTAAATTTTATTTATTTATTTATTTATTTATTTTTTGTAGAGACAAGGTCTTGCTATGCTGCCCAGCTTGGTTTCGAACTCCTTGGTTCAAGCGATCCTCCCACCTTGGGCTCCCAAAGTGTTAGGATTACAGGCGTAAACCACTCACCTCACCTTGCTATGCCTCAGCTTCTGCATCTGTAAAATGGGGATGGTGAGATAACAGCAGCCACCCCCTCAATCCATAGAGTCATTCTGGAAACCAAGACATATCTGCGAGTGGAATCTCCCTCCCTCCCCCCCTCCCTTCCTACCCTTCCCTTCCCTTTCCTTCCTTCCTTCCCTCCTTCCCTCCTTCCCTCCTTCCTTCCTTCCCTTCTTTCTTTTTTTCATTTCTTTCTTTTCATTTTTTTCTCCTCTCCTCCCCCTCCTCTCCTTTCCTTCCTTCCTTCCTTCCTTCCTTCTTTCTTTCTTCTTTCTTTCTTTCTTTCTTTTCTTTCTTTCTTTCTTTCCTTCCTTCCGTCTTTCCTTCCTTCTTTCTTTCTTTCTTTTTCTTTCTTTCCTTCCTTCTTTCTTTCCTTTCTCTTCTTTCTCTCTCTCTTTCTTTTTCTTCTCTCTCTCTTTTTTTATTTTTAGATGGAGTTTCCTCTCTGTTGCCCAAGTTCTTGTGCAGTGGCATGATCTCAGCTCACTGCAACCTCCACCTTCCAGGTTCAAGCAATTCTCCTGCCTCAGCCTCCCCAGTAACTGAGATTACAGGAGTGTGCCACCACGCCTGGCTAATTTTTGTATTTTTAGTAGAGATGGGGTTTCATTATGTTGGTTAGACTGGTCTTGAACTCCTGACCTCAAGTGATTCACCCGCCTCAGCCTCCGAAAGTGCTGGGATTACAGGCATGAGCCACCACGCTGGGCCTGCTTCCTGCTTTCTGATGCAGTCACTCCCTGCACTTCCAGCCACATCTCCCCTTGCTGATCCTACCAAAGGTCACTCCTCTCTGTTCCCCAGAGGTGCCCTGGGCCCCACTTCCTGGCTGTTCTTCCTGCTGCCTCCCCCATCTGGAATGCCCTTCCCTCCTGATGACCTACCACCCATGTCCCCACATGGCTGTCTGTTGAAACACCACGTACACGGAAAGCCCTGCTCATAAGAGACCTTCCGCTGAACCCTGCCTAGGTCCCGGAGCCGCCATCCTCTGCTCCAGGAAAGAGTGGAAAGAGTGTGGAGGTGAAGCCAGGCAGATGGGTTTGCGCCCGGCCCCACACTGCCTGGCTGTGTGGCCTGGGGCCAGTCTCCTCCCCTCTCTGAGTCTGTCTCCTCATCTGTGCGATGGAGGTGGCGACCCCCACTGACTCGACGGTCATCTGATCCTCAGTAAGGTACTCAATCAGTGTGAAGCTGGTTATTCCCTGGAGGACGGTCTTTTGTTTATTGTTGGCTTGCAAACTCTCCGACTAGGAAATAAACTCCTAAAAGTAAAGACCCTTTGTTCCTCTTTCTTAATCTGCTCAGTGATGTCTATGAAGCATCTCGCCTGCACAGGTGCTGGGCACTGGGGTGACACTACCCCACCCCTGCCCTGCAAAGCTCAAATGTCTGCTTCCTTCATGATGGGGTGGGCCCACTCTAACTGGGATTCTCAACTCAATGCTGCATCCAAAGAAGTGATCTACTAACCAACAATCATTTCAAGAAGCCATTCCTGTTTTACTGCAATTTCTTGAAGAAAACCAAATGGGATACAATTTGTGTCCCCAGAACATTTGCTGACGGGCCCATTCCTCACCATCAAGGAACTGCAGACCCTTTCACAAGCTGAAGCTCTGCAGCTCCCCAGACAAGCTTGCAGAGCTGTTCTGTCTCCTGTTTCCGTCACCTCCTCCCATCTTCATTATGTGGAAAGATCAGCTTACTCTTTCTGGTTCTTCCTTTCTTCCTCTCTCCATTGCCCATTCTCCTGGTGTGGCATCATGCGCACACATGCACACACACATCAGAAACCATCTCGCAAAGACGATATTCTCATTTAGAAGGCAGGGAAAGGGGAGGAGCTGAGTGGGGAAAGACAGCATTCTTGTGTATGTGCGTATGTGTAAATGGTTGAAATATGCACAGGATAATAAATCAGTTCCTGCCATGGCAGGTTATCAGCAAGTGCCTAGGAAAGTCCCTGCAGCCCTGAGATGCTGTGATTCTATGAATTTTAAGATGTCAGAGCTCAAGGGGATGGGATGAGTAAAAAGTCATCACTCTACCAATGCTTCCTAGACACTACCAAGTGTGCAGGCCTCGGGCCGCTGGAGGAGAGTCTCAGGTGTGCCAGTGTTGCTTCTTATCAGAGGAGAGAGGGACTGGGAGGGGAGCCGTCAGCATCACCGAGACTCTTATTCTGACGTCCCTCCTCCCAGCCCCTCAGCTACTGGGCACCATGTTTCTTGAATCTCCCCTGGGACCTCGGAGGGCTGCAGCCAAATGGGTGGCATAGACTCACTGGTGAATTTGCAGCCCGTGGAGGAGGGATGCACTGAAGAAATGATTGCCCACATCATTCATTCTTCACAATTGGAATGAGTGCCAGGCAAGAGGGGGCTCTGATGCTTTGAAAGAGGCCCAATAATACAGAGACTTGACTTGCTCCAGGGAGGTAAGGAAGAGCCACGGGGACCAGGAGAGGAATCTAGGCAGAGAAGGGCATGTGTAAAGGCCCTGTGGTGGGCAGGAGCCTAGTGCATCCTGGGAGACTGAGAGAAGGCCCCAGATGCTGAAGGCAAAGGCTGAGGGAGCGGTAGGAGTCAGGATGAAGGCTCCTGGGGGAGCTCCCTACCCTGGCCCTGAAGCTGTTATCCCTTCATCAACCACGTGCCTCAAGGGCTCTCTCTGTGCCCAGCCCTGTGCTGGGGATTAAAACTCTTGCGGATGGGGGCAGGAGTGACAAAGACCTCTCCTGGCTGGCCGAGCTCCCCCACAGCCTCTCAGTCAGCTCGTGGCCCACGCTCCTGACGTCCTGCTGACCCTGAAGGGGCCTGGTCTGAGAGAGGCTGGAGGTGCCCTCACCTGGAAGTAGGGAGGATGATTGCCACCTTCTCCAGCCTCACCTCCTTAAAGGGCCCTGCTCTCTCTGGAGCAGGTCAGTGAACTCGCACTTAGGCAGAGCGTGCCCCTCTCACACAGTGCCATCAAATGCTCCCCCCTGGGCAGGACAGGAACCTTGGCGGGTGCCGCAGGGGGAGGGAGTGCCGTGCAAGTGAGGACTCCACCTCGCTCTCTGCCTCTCAATCAGACCAGACTGGAAAGGCCACCTTGACTCCCCCACTCCTAATCATGTAACGGGGAGGTGCCTGATGTTGCCTGCACCTCTGGCCCTCCGGACCAAGCACAATGTCTGCGCACAGTGGGTGTTTTGGCCATATTTGATATTTGTGGGGCCCAGGGCAAGAGCACAAATGGACACCCACATTTCCAAATATTTAAAATGATAAACCAAATCAGCAAACTGGTGAACAAAGGATGTCTTACCCGCCTCCTTTAACAAATGCCAACTTTATAACAACCTAGGAGGCTGGTTTTGAGTTTAACGTTCTCAGGCCCCTGAGTTCCCACCCTAGATGTGGAGGTGCAGGGAGAACCGGCCTTGGCCCCTCTTTGGTCCGTCCCCTTCTCCTCCAACCTCGGGTCCTTCCCACATCTCAAGGGGCCTGACACGCACGTGGACTCCAGTGCATGTGTTCAAAATCCTTCCACACCTCCCCATCCCCCAGGCCAGGGTGCTTACACACAGTGCAGGCCACCCTCAGGAGGATGGACCCACTGATGAGGCCCGCTTGGGCTTGGGAAGTCGGCTTTCAGATATCTGGGCAGGGAATGCTGCTCAGTTACCCAAACTATTGTCTAAATTGGGAGTTACTTTCCAAAGGTCACATCCTTTTGGCCACACAGATTCCTCATCCTATGAGGAGAGGCCCAGAGGAGGAACAGAGTAGAGTCCTTAAATTCTGGGACCCAGGGCAAGGATCCATCTTGCCCAGGTCTGAGGATGGTGTGAAATCAGCTCTGCTCCACTTGCTAGGCAGTCTGCTCAGCTCTGCAGTGTGACGGACCCAAGAGGCTGAACCAAGCCATTAGGGAGAGTGAGACTCACAGATCCCATGCCAAAGCCATGAACCAGAGACGAGATCCGTTAGGGCATGAAGGCCCGAGGATAGATTTGGACAGAGAAAGGGCCTGGGCTCCAGAGAGCTGGACTGATAAGATACAGGTAGGATTTTACCTGCCTGCCTTACAGGGCTTGACGGGCCAGCCAGACTTCCACCATTTCACTCATGGAAGCCATGAGCACCAGTCAGGAGCGGGTAATTACAGACTGAACTACAGGAAAACAATTCAACCCCTACCTTAATAGCCCCATACCCTTGCCTGGATTTACCCACTCACACTCAACCCTATTCCACACCACAATGAATGCTTTTTCCAACGGCCATATCTTTCTAGGAGTTCATGAATTTTCTGGATTAATCTCCCCTAGCAAATCTTTTATAAGAAGGAATAAAGTACCATGGACTGGATGGCTGAAGCAAGAGAAACTAATTTTCTCACAGCTCTAGGGATTGCAAATCCCAGATCGGGGTACTAACAGTGTTGGTTTCTAGTGAGGGCTCTCTTCCTGGCTTGGAGATGGTTGCTTTCTTGCTATATCCTCACATGGCAGAGACTGAGAAAGAGGGCATGAGAGAGAGAGAGAGTGAGAGAAGGAGAGCATACACAAGCTTCCTGGAATCTCTTCTTATAAGGGCACTAACCCCATAATGAGGCCCCACCCTCATGACCCCATTTAAATCTAATTACCTCCCAAAGCCTCATCTCCAAATACCATTGCATTAAGGGTTAGGGCTGCAACATAAGAATTTTTGGGGGCACACAATTCAGTCCATAGCAATGAATGCAGGCTGCTCTCATTCAGAAGAAAAGAAAGGAAACAGGTAACAGGTGGTGGAGTGGACACTGCTTTGAATATAATGTGGCTGGAAAGGAGGAGCCATGTTTTCCCAGGTAGTTGTTAATAATTCTCCCACACATGGGGACAGCTTGTTTGTTCATTGTTAGAAATAAGAGCTCAGAGTTGTAAAGAAAACGAGCACTTGGACAAAAGATTTCTCAGCAAGGCAAATTTACTTCTGTAGAAGAGTGCTGCTTGTACTCCTGGTCATGGTGAGAACACTCCAAACAAAGGAGGGAAGGGGTTTTTATCTGTAATGCAGGCAGTCCCTGCTACTGTGTCCAGTCTCCATTGGCTGGAGTTGGACTACATCCCAACTGGCTGGGAGGGGTGGGGGCTACAGCGGTCAAATAAGGAACAGATGTGAGTTTTATAGATTGGGTTACAGATTGGGAACAGATGTGGGTTTAATAGATTGGGTTACAGATTGGGAACAGACGTGGGTTACAGATTGGGACTGGCAGGAAGGTTGTTTACTGTAAAATAGAAACTTTGAAAAGGAACTCAGTGTATCTAAGATTCATAAAGAAGATATTATTGTTTTCCATGACATTTTCATGTGAACAGAAAATTCCATTTTCACAAAATGCCAGACCTTTCCTGTCAAAGCTGGATGGGGAGGAAGAGAGGTGTTTAGGGGCTGGAGAAGCATAGCTGTGGACCCCATGAATTCTGGAAGGGACAGCCAGAGCAAATGAGTTGTGGGAATAACAACCCCTTCTGTGGGTCCAGACGTCACAGTCTAAAAGTTCCCTTCAGACCCCCCAGCTCGAGGCACCCACTGGCTTTAATGGAGTGAATTTTCTGTGCCAGGCCCTGTGCAAGGCACTTTATGAGGATTATCTCCCTGTATCCTTACCATAACTCAGAGGGAAGTGCTATTATGATCCCTATTTGCAGAAGAAGAAACTGAGGCTCAGGGAAGGAGAGGGACTTGCCCTGGGTCACACAGCCAGAGGCAGTGAAGCAGGACGCAATTCCCAGATGTGGGACTGGGGAGCCCACAGTCCTGATCCCTGGGGTGTCCTGGCTGGGGGTTGGGGAGGGAGCCTATCAGGCACTGGGCTGAGCATGTTACCTGGTTAAGGTTATCTCACTGCTCACTGCAGTCCTGGGAGGGGGCATTTTTATCCCCATCCCTGGCTCAGAGCAGTGAGGTCACTGGCTGTGTGGGGCCATGAAGCCACGTGCATGGAGCAGGGCCCAATGCCCTCCACTCACTCCATACCCAGGGTCTCTTCCCTGCAGAGTGTGGCCTCTGGGACACAGCATTTCCTGGGCACCTTGCCCCTCTCTCCCTCTTGTGCCTGCCAGCGCTCAGGCTCCCGCCCCTCACCCTGGTGCCTCTGCCCAGCCCCCTCCTGGGCTTGCTCTGCTTCCAGGCCCCATGCTGGGCTCACCCTCCGCCACCGGAGTGTCTCTGCCTGGTCCGAGAGGGGTCCCTGCTGCTGGGCTGATGGGAGAGGGGCCGGCTCAGTCCTTCCAGGCAGCGTGGGCTTTAACAGGTGCCTCTGGAGACAGTGCGCTTGGCTGCAGTGGCCACACACAGCTTCTTCAGAGTTGGACCTGGGCTACCATGTTGTCCAGAGGTGTGATGCCCTGGTCAGGGGACAGAGGTGGTGGGAGAGAAAGAGTCCTTTATTCTTCCTGGGCTGCTTGGGGTGTGTCCAGCTCAATCCCTGACTTGCTGTGTGACTGTCTATCAGCTATTGCCATCTTAATGCTGTTTAACACCACCTCCAGGAGAGAAGCTGACTGCAGCAGGCATTCGTTTTTCCTGCTCAGGGGTGTGGGGATTGACCAGGGCAGCTCTGTTTCAGGTTCATCTTAGGGGCACCTGGCTCTGGGCTGGGCCTGGCTTTGTTCCGCTCCATGTGGTGCTCATCCTCTGGGGGTCAGCAGCTCCCAAGGTCATGTTCTTCTCATCGAAAATGGCACCAGGCCAAGAGAGTGAGCAGAACCATAGGATGCTTCCTCAGGACCTGGCTCAGGATTGGCAACTGTTACCTCCACGCACATTCTCTTGGCCCAAACAAGCCACATAACCAAGCTCTTCTACATCAGTAGGGCTGAGAAATGGACTCTGCCTCAAGAGGGAGGCCAGTGAATATTTGTTGAAAGAAATCTAAAGTATTGCAGAGACTTGGGCCAGGTCACTGCCCATCTCTAGCCCTTGGAATTTCCTATGTATGGTTATGGGTTGAGTCATTTCCAAGACTTCTCTCATCCCCAATTCTCTACAATTCTCCAAACGGGAGTAGTGAAGTTTTATTACATTTCTTCCATCTGGGACTTCCTGGGCTCTCAAGGGGTCACAGAAACCCATGGTGAGCTGAGGTTGGGGTGGGGGCATTGCCATCCAGGGTCCTGTTCCTTTAAGCTGCTAGGCTCCTCACAAACCTGGAACCATGTCCTCCCTCCCCTTTCACAGTCCTGAGCCTTTTGCTGGGAATCACCTGCTGTCCTCAGTTCTACCTACTGCCTGAAACTCCTGCTTGCAACCAGCATCTACTCTTGAGCTGATGCCTTTCCAGCTCCAAATCCCCTTCATCTTTGGTTATGACTCTACTTTTTCCCTTAGCCAAGAAAAAAATCCCAGTCCCTATCTGAGTCCAATCCCAGGATCACTTATCCTAGGCCCCAGCACCAGCTGTTCTCATTTTGGACTCCATGAAAAAGGAAATGAAAACCCAGCCCAGCGAGGCTTGGTCCCTGTGGGGATTTCCTTCCCCTGCCTCATCAGCCAGACAAGGCACCTGCATTGTGGTCCTTCATTCCATGCGAATGGAAACCCTGGTCCCTGGCAGATGTGTTTGTGCTTTGGTTGCAGTTAAATTGCTCTTCCCTGGGCCAGTTTCAACCCCTTATTTTCCAGCCTCCAGCCTCCCATTGCTGGGGCTCCTGGCCCTCCCTCTCTAATGCACCCTTTTGTGTCACTGCAAATTGCCTTCAGTTCCAGCAAAGCAGGCTGCCAGCTTCCCATAAAGTCCACATTTCCTGGCCCTGGAGGAGCGGCTGGCTCTCCACCTTTTTTCCCTCCCTCCCAGCCAGGCACCAAGTCTTCATTATCTGAGTCACAAAGGAGGATCACAAAAGAGCATCTCAGGAAGCTCTCCCCTGTGGCCATAAATACAACTCTCCATGAAGGGCGTGAACCAGTCCAGAGGACCCACCCACCACGTGCACCCAGAAAGGAGAAGCCACACGACCATCATGATACTATAACGTGGATCATAACTCGTGATGAGAGCCCTTCCCATGGGCCGGGTGCTGAGCTGGGCTCTTTCAGGCACTCTCTCTTAGTCCTCATCAGAACTCTGTAAAGCGGGTGCTATGACTATCCCTACTCTACAAAGTCACTGAGGCTTAGAGAAGCAATTTCACCAAGGTCATGTGCTAGTTAGCAGAGGGGCAGGACCCTCAGGGCTGTCTGAATACAGGTGCTTCTAATATCATACCCTTGTGTATGGTGCTGAACCAGTGTCCAAGTATACCCATGTACTCTTCCACCAGTAAGGACCCCAATATGAACCACGAAACTACTCTTTTTCTCTCTGATGAGCACACCCCTGTGTGAACGGATGAAAAGCCTTTTTTTGCACACAGGGATGCCTCCCTAGGTCCCAGTGATGCCATCCCTGTGAACACCATTCTGTGTTCTGGACCCAGCCTGACAAGACTGCCTAGTGTTAGGCTTAATGATGAACCCACTTTTACATATATCCATATGCATCTTCCAGGAGTACTGGACGCCAGAGACCAGGATTGATTGGTGAATGTTTAGCTAATGAACACGTTATCTAAGTGCCACCTCCCTCTGCCATAAGGGAGACCTGTGAGCCTCAAGGGTATCCACAAGCCCCTGGTCCTCCTTTTAATCTGATTTGCCCTTTTACAAACCCCCTCAGGCCCACTGCTTGGTCGGGGAAGGCAGCTTTCCCCAGCAACAGGGGAAAATAATTAACTGCTATCGTTCTGGCTTAATCAGCTCCAGCATGGGGAAGGCAGTTGTGATGGAAGGAGAATAGGTTTTGGGGATGTGAATTATGTGTTCCCCATGCTTTATCATCCTCTGTTACTGTCTTATCTTTATTCATTCTGGCAAATTAAATTAGCACTGCCTTTCCAATCTTATTCTCCAGGAGAAATTAAACAACAGCGGCAAAGAGGGAATTGGCCATAATGGGTTTGATGTACTTTGGGTATCCTGCATCTTAAAGTCCCACTGCCCTGGAAAATACCAGGTAATCAGATCTCCTGGAAATGCAGTTTGGAGCATTCAGGGTTAGACATTTGCCTCTTCCTTTGTCTTTTTCTCTGCTCAAAATGTTTGAATTATGCTCTTTTAGCTATTTGGAAATATACAATAGATTATTGTAAACTATAGTCACCTTGCTGATCTATCAAATGCCAGGTCTTACTTTTTCTATCAAACTGTATATTTGTACCTATTAATCAACCTTTCTTCATCCCCGCCTGTTTCCCAACTTCTGGTAACCACCAATCTATTTTCTATTTTTATAAGGTGCACCTTGTGAGCTCCCACATACGCGTGGGAACATGTGATATTTGTCTTCCTATGCTTGGCTTATTTCACTTAACATAATGACCTCCAGTTTTGTCCTTGTTGCTGCAAATGACAGGATTTCATTCTTTTTTTATGGCTGAATACTATTCCATTGTGTATATGTACCACTTTTTTTTTTTTTATTAATTCATCCATTGATGGGCTTGTAGGTTGATTTCATATTTTGACTATTGTGAATAGTGCTGCAATAAACATGGGAGTGCTTATTCTCTTCAGTATGTTAATTTCCTTTCTTTTGCATATACCCAGTAGTGGAATTTCTGGATCGTATGGTAGTTCTATTTTTAGTTTTTTTAGGAAAAAAAGTTTCTCACAGTGCATGTTCTAATTTATGTTCCCACCAACAGTGTGTGAGGGTTCCCCTTTCTCCACATCTCACCAGCATCTGTTATTCCCTTTCTTTTCTTTTCTTTTTTTTTTTGAGACAGAGTCTCGTTCTGTTGCCCAGGCTGGAGTGCAGTGGTGCGATCTCAGCTCACTGCAACTTCCACCTCCCGTGTTCAGGAGATTCTCTTGCTCAGCCTCCTGAGTAGCTGGGATTACAGGCATCTGCCCTCATGACCAGCTAATTTATGTATTTTTAGTAGAAATGGTGTTTCACCACGTTGGCCAGGATAGTCTCAAGCCTGTCTTTTTGATAATAGTCATTTGATCAGGTGTAAGGTGATATCTCATTGTGGTTTTGATGTGCATTTCTCTAAAGATTAGTTAATGTTGAACATTTTTTCACATACCTGCTGGCTATTTGTATGTCTTCTTTTAAGAAAAATGGGCAAAATACTTTTTGCCCATTTAAAAATCAGATTATTTGTTTAGCTATTGAGTTGTTTGAGCTCCTTATATATTGTTATTAATCCTTTGTCAAATGAATAGTTTGCATATATTTTCTCTCATTCGGTGGGTTAGCTCTTCATTTTGTTAATTGTTTTCTTTGCTTTGCAGAACTTTTTGGCTTGATGCAATCCATTTGTCTATTTTTGCTTTGGTTGCCTGTGCTTTTGAGGTCTTATACAAAGAAAGTCTTTGCTCAGACCAACGTGCTCAGTGTCAACGTCCTGGAGTGTTTTCATACTCTTTTCTTTCTGGTAGTGTTATGGTTTTAGGTCTTAGATTTAAGTCTTCAATCCATTTTGATTTGATTTTTGGAAATTGTGAGAAATAGGGATAAGCTTCATCCTTCTGCATATGGTTATCCCGTTTTCCCCACCACCATTTATTGAAGAGACTCCTTTCTCCACTGAATGCTCTCGGCACCTTTGTTGAAAATGAGTTGGCTATAAGTGTGTGATTCTATATCTGGCTTCTTAATTTTGTTCTGTTATGTGCCTGTTTTTATGCCATTAGCATGCTGATTTTGTTACGATAGCTTTGCAGTATATTTTGAAGTCAGGTAGTGCAATGTCTCCAGCTTTGGTCTTTTTGCTCAAGATTGCTTCAGCTATTCAGGATCTTTTGTGGTTCCATGCAAATTTTGGAATTTTTTTTTTCTATTTTTGTGAGGAACGTCCTTGGTATTTTGATAGGGATTGCATTTAATTTGCAAATTGTTTTAGGTAGTATTGTCATTTTAACAACATTAATTTTTCCAATCCATGAGCATGCAATATCTTTCCATTTTTTGGTGTCCTCTTCAGTTTCTTTCACCAGTGTCTTATAGCTTTTCTTGTATGGATCCTTCACTTCTTTGGTTAAACTAATTCCTAGGTTATCTTATATTCTTTGTAGCTACTGTAAATCGAATTACTCTCTTGTTTCTTTTTCAGCTTGCTCACTGTTGGCATATATAAATCCTACTGATTTTTGTATGTTCATTTTGTATCCTGCAAATTTACTGAATTTATCAGTTCTAACAGTGTTTTAGGGGGAGTCATTAGGTTTTTCGAGGAATAAGCCATGCTATCTGTGAAAAAGGTGAATTTGACTTCTTTCCGATTTGAATGCCCTTTATTTCTCTGTTTTTTTCAGTATCTATTGAATGATCATGTGGTTTTTGTTCTTGGTTCTATTCATGTGATGTATTACATTTATTGATTTGTGTATGTTGAACCATCATTGCATCCATGGGATGAATCCCACTTGATCATGGTGATGATCATATTCACATGGTGAATGATCAGCTTGCTAGTACTTTGTTGAGGATTTTTACATCTCCATTCATCTGTGATATTGGCCTGCAGTTTTCTTTGCTTGTGTCTTTGTCTGGTTTTGGTATCAGGGTGATGTTAGACATGTAGAATGAGTTTGTAAGTATTCCTTCCTCTTCAATTTTTTGAAGAGTTTGAGCAGAATTAGTATTAGCTCTCCTTTAACTGGTAAAATTCAGCAAGCAGTGAAGCCATCAAGTTATGGGCTTTTCTTGATGGGAGACTTACGGCTTTGATCTTGTTACTCATTATTAGTTTGTTCAGGTTCTCTATTTCTTCCTGGTTCCATGCTGGTAGGGTGTATATGTCCTGGAATTTATCTGTTTCTTCTAAGTTTTCCAATTTATTGGCATATAGATGTTTGTAGCAGTCTTTGTACTGTTACAATTGATTCTTTGTATTTCTGTGGTATCAGTTGTTATGTTTCCTTTTACAGTTCTGATTTTATTTATATGGGTTTTTTACATTTTTTCTTAGTTATTCTAGCTAAAGCTTGTCCATTTTTTATCTTTTTAACAAAACTCCAACTTTTTGTTTTGTTGATCTTCTGCATTTTTTTTTTTTAAGTTTCAGTTTCATCTATTTCTACTCTGTCTTTATTATTTCTTTCCTTCTACTAATTTAGGATTTGGTTTGTTCTTGCTTTTTTACTTCCTTGAGATGCATCATTAGGTTGTATATTAGCCAGGGTTCTCTAGAGGGATAGAACTAACGGAATAGATATATATAAAGGGGAGTTTACTAAGTATTAATTCACAGGACCACAAAGTCCCATAATAGGCCACCTGCAGGCTGAGGAGCAAGGAGAGCTGGTGCAAGTTCCAAAACTGAAGAACTTGGAGTCTGAAGTTCAAGGGCAGGAAGCATCCAGCAAGGGAGACAGATGTAGGCTGGGAGGCTGGGCCAGTCTCTGTTTTCACATTTTTCTGCCTGCTTACATTCTAGCCACTCTGGGAGCTGATTAGATTGTGCCCATCCAGATTAAGGGTGAGTCTGCCTTTCCCATCCCACTGACTCAAATGTTAATCTCCTTTGGCAACACCCTCACAGACACACCCAGGATCAATACTTTGTATCCTTCATCCAATCAAGTTGACACTCAGTATTAACCATCACAAGTTGTTTAGTTCTACTTTTTAAACATAAGTGTTTATTGCTATAACCTTTTCTCTTAGTGCTGCTTTTTCTGTATCCCATAATTTTGGTATGTTATATTTCCATTTTCATTTGCTTCAAGAAATTTAAAAATTGTCTTCCTAATTTCT
Source organism: Cacajao melanocephalus (assembly GCA_963573385.1). Classification (NCBI taxonomy): domain Eukaryota; kingdom Metazoa; phylum Chordata; class Mammalia; order Primates; family Pitheciidae; genus Cacajao; species Cacajao melanocephalus. The sequence continues at coordinate 41,351 of CAUYLG010068060.1, forward strand.
TCATTGACCCATTGGTTGTTCAAGAGCATGTTATTTAATTTTCATGTGTTTGTGTCTTTTCTAAGATTCTTCTTGTTATGGATACCTAGTTTTATTCCATTGTGGTCAGAAATAATACTTGATATAATTTTAATTTTTAAAAATTTGTTGAGATTTGTTTTGTGGCCTAAGATATAATCTGTTCTGGAAAATGTTCCATGTGATGATGAGAAGAATATGTATTCTGCAGCAATTGGGTGAGATGTTCTGTAAAGGTCAGTTAGGTCTATTTGGTCTACCGTGTAGTTTAACTCCCGTGTTTCTTTGTTGATTTTCTATCTGGATGATCTGTCTATTACTGAGAATGGGGTGCTGAAGTCTCCCACTATTATTGTATTGCAGTCTGTCTCTCCTTTTGGAAATATCAATGTTTACATACTTGAGAGCTCTAGTATAGGGTGTATAGATAATTATAATTATTATATCATCTTGCTGAATTGACCCCTTTAACATTTTATAGTAACCTTCCTCACCTCTTTTTTTTTGAGATGAAAAAAAAGTAAAGATTTTAAATAAATTTTTATAAAATATTTTTATAAATCTTTTCCTTTCTTATGGTTTTACTTTGTTCTGTCACCCGGGCTGGAGTGCAGTGGCATGATCTCTGCTCACTGCAACCTGTAACCTCTGCCTCCTGGGTTCAAGTGATTCTCCTGCCTCAGCCTCCTGAGTAGCTGGGATTACAGGTGCCTGCTACCATGCCAAGCTAAGTTTTATATTTTTAACAGGACTTCACCATCTTGGCCAGGCTGGTCTTGAACTCCTGACCTCATGATCCACTCACCTCAGCTTCCCAAAATGCTGGGATTACAAGTATGAGCCACCACACCCAGCCCTTTGCCTCTTTTTACAGTCTTTGATTTGTAGTCTATTTTATCCAATATGAATATAGCTAATCCTGCTCTTTTTTGGTTTCCAGTGGCATGTAATATCTTTTCCCCCTCTTTCATTTGCAGTCTATGTGTGTCCTTATAGGTAAAGTTAATTTTTTTTTTTTTTTTTTTTTTTTTTTTTCCTGAGACAGAGTCCTGTTCTGTCACCTAGGCTGGAGTGCAGTGGTGTGACCTTGGCTCACTGCAACCTCCATCTCCCTGGTTCAAGCAATTCTCTTGCCTCAGCCTCCCGAGTAGCTGGGATTACAGGTGCATGCCACCATGCCTGGCTAATTTTTCTGTATTTATAGTAGAGATGGGGTTTCACCATGTTGGCTGGGCTGGTCTCAAACTCCTGACCTCAGGTGATCCACATGCCTCGGCCTCCCAAAATGCTGGGATTCAGGTGTGAGCCACTGTGCCTGGTCTGAAGTGGATTTTTTTTAAGACAGCACAAAGTTGGGTCTTTTTTCTTTATCCACTTAGCCACTCTATGCCCTTTAATTCGAGAACTGAATTTATTTACATTCAATGTTATTATTGATAAGTAAGGACTTACTACTGCCATCTCATTGCTTGTTTTTTTGGTTGTTTTATAAATCTTTTCCTTGTTGTTTTACTTTGTGATGAAATTATTTTCTTTGGTCATATGTTTTAATTCACTTGTAAATCTATTATAGGTTTTTTGCCTTGTGGTTACCATAAGTCTTATAAAAACATCTAATAGATACCACAAGTTATTTTGAAGAGATGACTACTTATCTTAGATCACAAAGGAAATAATAGAAACAAAGAAAGAATGGGAAAAAACCTCTACACTTCAACTCCACCCCCTAATTTTGACTTGATGTTGTCCCAATTTACATATTTTTATATTGTTAATATCTCAACAGGTTGCTATAGCTATTATTGTTTTTGGTAGATTTATCTTTTGGGATTCACCCTACAGTTACAAGTGGGTTTTATGACTAATTTCCACCACAATCACAGTATTAGAGTATTTTGGGTTTCTGTGGACTTAATTTTACCACTGGGTTTTATACTTCTAGTGTTTTCTATGTGAATATTAGTTTTGTTTCTTTCAGATTGAAGAATTCCCTTTAGCAGTTCTCGTAAAATGGGTCTGGTGATGGTGAATTCCTTCAGCTTTTGTTGGTCTAGAAAAGTCTTCATCTCTCCTTCATAGTTGAAGGATAATTTTGCTGGATAGTGTATTCTTGGATGGAAGTTTATTTTTTTATTCAGAAATTTGAAAATGTCACCCCACTCCCTCCTGGCCTGTATGGTTTCCGTTGAGAAGTCTGTTGTCAGACAAATTGGAGCTCCTTTATATGTTATTTGCTTCTTTTCTCTTGCTGCTTTTAGGATCCCCTCTTTGTCTTTGATCTTGAGAGTTTGTTTAATATATGTCTTGAGGTAGCCTTATTTGGGTTGAATCTATGTGGTGTTCTCTGATCTTCCTGGAGCTGGATATTTATATATTTCTCAAGTTTTGAAAAGTTTTCTGTTATTATTTCTTTAAATAAGCATTATACCTCTTGCTCCTGATCAACTCCCTCTCTTGAAATACCAATAATTCTTAGATTTGGTCTTTTGAGGTAATTTTCTATATCTTGTAGGTAATCTTCATTCTTTTTCATCCTTTTTTTGTTTTTTTCTCCTCTGTGTGTTATTTTCAAACAGTGTGTCTTCAAGCTCACTGATTTTCCTAATCTCCTTAATCCAGTCTGCTGTTGAGAGAATTTAATGAATTTTTCAGTTGAGCACATGTATTTCTCAGTTCCAAGGTTTCTGTTCAATTTTTAAAAATTTCAATCTTTTTGTTAAATTCCTCTGATAAGCTTTGAAATTGCTTTTATGTGTTGGAGATCACTGAGTTTTAAAAAAACTGCTATTTTGAATTCTTGGTCAGAGAGTTCACATATCACTGTCTTATTAGGATCAGTCACTGGTTCCTTGCTTTGTATGTTTGAATAGGTCATGGTTTCCTGTTTTGCTTTCGTTTATTGTGGATGTATGTCTATGTCTTTTCATTGAAGGATTAGTTATTTCTTGCTCTTTTCTGGCTGGCTTGTTTTGGTGTTTATTAGATATGCTTGCTCAGAGAGTTTGTACTTTACCTGTTGATTTTCTTTACTTTTTACCCCATTCTGTTGCAGCCTCCTTTTTGACACTAGATGGCGCCTTAAGCCCATGTTTGCCTTGGTTCTAAATAGCGCACTGCTGGTACTGAATGGGGAAAGATCCCAAAGCGGGATACTCCAGTACTGCAGGAAGCCTGGCTAGGGGTTCATGCCCAGGGAGCCTGTAGAATGAACCTCTTACAGCATGTGCTGCTGAATAGCCACTCTGATTTGGCATTTCCTTTGGCCGAGTTACAGAGCAGAGTTTCTAGAATTGGGGATGGTAGTCTTGCCTCACTGCTTTGTCTCTGTTTGCAGGGATATTTCTCCCTCAGGCATTCCTGAGACTTCTCATGGATTGAGGCAAGGACACATCTTCTGCCAGGAAACCAAAGATGGTAGGGAAGTTGGTTGTTTACTTCAATCTCACTTTTTCTGGTGTAGAAAATGTGAGTCGTGGGGAAATTTTCCAGGCACTTGGTGCTGGGCAGATTGGGGAGGGGTGTTATGGATATGGAAGTCCAATTCTCTTAGCATCTGCTCAGAGTTTTTCATTTCTTGTGGCCCTGGGAACTGTCTTCTCTTTATATTTGAGTTTTGGAATATTGCTGGTGATATTCTCAGCGCCGTATAATTGTTTCTGGTTTTATTTGGAGGAGGAGTGAAACCAGCTTGCTATGACATCGCCATTTTGGAACCAGAAGCCTGGAAGTTTATTTTATTTTATTTTATTTTATTTTTTTTTGAGATGGAGTCTTGCTCTGTCGCCCAGGCTGCAGTGCAGTGGTGCGATCTTGGCTCACTGCTGCCTCTGCCTCCCAAGTTCAAGTGATTCTCCTGTCTTAGCCTCCTGAGTAGCTGGGATTACAGGCCCGTGCCACCACGCCCAGCTATTTTTTTGTATTTTTAGTAGAGATGGGGTTTCACCATGTTGGTCAGGCTGGTCTCGAACTTCTGACCTCATGATCTGCCCACCTCGGCCTCCTAAAGTGCTGGGATTACAGGCATGAGTTACCACGCCTGGACTGCCTGGAAGTTGTTTTTTTTTTAAGATTCAAACCCAGGATGCTCTCTGAGGCAACTCCTAGCCCCGTGACCAGAGGACTTTCTGCTCTACAGGTTGCCAAACTTGTTCTGCACATTCGTCTGTGAGACTTGTCAAAAATACAGATTCCTGGACCACAGAATATAACTCTGCAAGCTGGTGGCCCGGAAGTGTGCCCTTCCTCAAAGCTTTCAGAATAGTGTTGATTAAGGTAGTCTATAACTCAGACTTTGGGACTCACTGCTCTAACCCTAGTGTTCCTAACTCATTTTTTAAGGAGAGGAGGTTCCAGTCATATCCAGTGTTCATCAATATCCAGCTTTCCTCTCCTTCCTGGGTACATGGCAGTCTATACTTTCCAGCTTCCTCTGCGGTTAGGCAGACGTTATGACTAGTTCTGGCCAATGGACAGTGAGTAAACTTGACATGTGAAACTTCTGAGCTGAAGCAGTGAAAAGCCCCTGCAGGACCTTCCAGCTTTCTCTTATTCTTTGTTGGAGAACATGGAGGCAGCATGTTGACATGGTTAGGACATAAGATCAAAGCAACCTGGATCACTGGGTTAACACATGGAAGACAGCAGCCTTGGAGAATCACCTGATTTGCAGTGCACTTTATGAGTGATAAAGAGATAGAGACAAACTCCTAGTCAGTGAGATTTGGGACTGTTTGTTACTATAGTGTAAATCTAGCCTATCCTGATTAATACTGATCTGTCTTAGAACGCCTTTAATCCCAGCTAGTAAGGAGGTTGAGGCAGGAGAATTGCTTGAGCCTGGGAGGCAGAAGCCGCGGTGAGCTGAGATTGCGCCATTGCACTCCAGCCTGGGCGACAAGAGTGAAACTCCATCTAAAAAAAGATAAAAAATTTTAGGCTAACTTCTTGGGGTTTCTTTTTCTACCTCAGGTCAAGGAATTATTATTATTATTATTATTATTATTATTATTTTTAGATGGGGTCTTTCCCTGTCACCCAGGCTGGAGTGTAGTGGCATGATCACAGTTCACTGCAGCCTCGACCTTCCGGGGTTAAGTGATCCTCCCACCTTAGTCTCCTGAGTAACTGGGGCCACAGGTGCACGCCACTACACCTGGCTCATTTTTTTTGTGAAATATTTTTGTAGAGACAGGGTCTCACTATGTTGCCCAGACTGGTCTCAAACTCCTGGGCTCAAGCAGTCCTCTCACCTTGGCCTCCTAAAGTGCTGTAATTACAGGCGTGAGCCACCACACCTGGCCCAGATCTAGCAATTACTGACTCAAGTCACTGCCGATTCACACTCTGTGACATGATTTATAGTGATGGCCCCCCATCATTATAAATGTCACTGCTCTTTGCCCCTGCTCTCCTTCATAGGTGGCCTTTGGGAGTTCCAGCTCTCTGCTCCTTCTCCACTAGTGTGAGTCCAAACCCATCCAAGTGGCTGGCAGAATGAAGGGCCTCATTTATCAGCATCTACCCTCCTTAGAAGGTATATGGGAATATAATTAGAGTTATGTAATTATGAATTATATATATGTATTTGTAATATTAAGTTTGATTAAACTTCAAGGGTTTTGGTCTCTCTGAATCTTACCCTCTCATTTGTAAATTACGGATTAATAACCCCAACTCTTACCAGAGGCCAGAAAACTCCCAGAGGCTCATGGGACATTTTCCAAGACCTCACACATGTCTATTGTAGGATTTCTAGTCAGAGATGGAGCCCCATCTTTGAACCCCCAGGCCTGATGGGGTTCCCTTGCCTCGCCCCAGTAGCATCTACCATCAAAGCTTAGGCTTGGCAGCCATCGACACTTGAAGTCAGGAACCGCCACCTCCTTTCCTGCCTGAGGCTTAGTTTCTGGGACTTCGGCTATTAGAAAACACCAAACTTCTGAAGACCCAGGATGCCTTCAGTCTGGGTCTCTGCTTTCACCTGCAAGGGGCTGACCTCCAGCTTGGCAAAGGGGAGAATCCCTGAGTCACTGAGTTCTGGGTTCAAGAGCTGGATCAGACACTTGCTAGACGTGTGGGTTTGAACAAGTCACTTGACATTTCTAGGCCTCAGTTTCCCCATCCATGAAAGGTGAATATTGTACTAGATCATCCCTCACAGGTCCACACATTTTCCTCTCTAACTGAACTGGGCAGGTCTCTACTCTGGAGACCCCTGCCTCCCCGCCTTTGCTCGTGCCATTTCGTCTGCCAAGAGAGCGCTCCACGTTTCCCATCTCCAACACTCACTTTTAAATATTCCCTACATTCTAAGGCCTGGTTCAAAAGCCACCAAAGTCTCCTGTGATTCAACTAGAAGGACCAAATAGTCTTGTGGCTACCCTTCACTTTCTGCCATTATCTCCGTATTTTCCAGGCTTTCCCAATTAGAGAAAGCCAATGTTTATTGAAAAACTACTGTATGCCAAATGTTGTGTAATGTGCTTCACCAGCATCTGCTTTTGATTTTTCCAGCAACCTATGAGGTAGACGTGACGATCCTGTTTCACAGAGGTGGTTGTTGAGGCCTCGGGAGATCAGGTGAGTCATCACAGGTAGGGATCAGTAAGGGACATTTGGACCTAAGACTGTTTGCCTCCCACGTTGGGGCGGGGCGGGGGTCCCTAGTACAGGGACCACATCTTGTCCCTGATGGGCATCCCGTGGGTACTTGTTGAGGGGCTGTGGATTGTGCCCACCTCCAGCTGCCTGTGGCTTAGAAATGAGCAGGTATAACCATGCAGCTCTGGGAGTGGGCTTGGTGACCAAATGCTGGGTAGGTCTCTCTCCTTCCGGAGAAGAAACCCATGCTAGGTGCAGGCGCACGCCCCTCCGCCTCTGTGTCGCTAAGGGCACATGGGCGGAATGCAGAGTGTGTCTTGGCAGCTGGACTTGGGAGAATTAACTTCTCCACTTGGGGCTTCCATTTCAGGCTGCTGTGAGCAGAATCAGGCGGTGGTGGATTGAGCGGGAGGTGGGAGGGGAAGGTGCGAGCTCAGCTCTGGCGCTCGGGCGTCTGTGGCTCCTCCGCTGCCTCTCCCCATCGCTCTTTCCCTCTGCTTATTATTCTCTCCCCTTTGGTCTCACTGTGGCCTTTTCCATCTTCCCCGGCTGGTTCCTCCATCCCTCTGCCTGCGTCTGTTGTGACATGTTTCTCTCTCCTGTCTCTCCCTCCGCCTCTGCCTGTGAGTGTGCCCTGTGAGCATCCCCTTCTCTCTCTGGGACTTGCCTCTTTCTCATTTATATCCTCTCACGATAGCTCTCTCTTTGTGGATTTGTCTGTAACTGTCTTTGTATCTTCGTGTACTTTGATTTTTTTTATCTTTATCTCCTGCTGGGTATTTCTTGTTCTGTGTTTTTACTTCCTAGTGTGAATCTGTTTTTTCTCTTCCTTTCCCCCTCTCCTTCCTCTTCCTAGGAATAATCTCAGCGCCATGCCCCAACCTCGCACTGTGTGTGTTTCTCTCTTTCCTTCTGTGTGAGGGTATGTGCAGCGTGCTCATGTTGTCTGTGTGTGCATAAAGGCTTTCTTGATGTCTCTTCTCTGTGTCTCAGTGCATCGATGGAATTTCTCTCCCTCTCTTACCCGCTTGCTCCTCCCACCCCATAGTTGCTGCTGGTACCAACATGGACATCTGGCAGACCCAGACGGGAGGGCCTTGAGTTCCAAGGAAGGAGGAATCAGCTTCTGGGCGGGCAGGCAGCTCTCAGCTGGGCATCGGGAAGGAAGAAACATGTTACAAATCCAAGGGGGGGCCCTGAGTCACCTCATCCGGGGCAGCGGGAAAAACACTGGAATCCAAGCCAGAGAATCAGAGCAGGAGCCCGCTTCTTCCACTTCCTGTGTGACCTTGGGCAAGTCATTGAACCTCTCTGACCTCAGTTTCCTAATTAATAAAATAGCGCTGTTGTAAAGACTAAGTGAGTTCATTGCTGTAGAACTGGAAGCCCAGTGCACGGTGTAGGGAGTGCAATGAAGAGACGGACAAGTCCGGACTCAAAGGCTGTCCCCGCGTGGACAAAGGCCCACAGGGGGATGCTGGATGGAGGAATTGCTGGAGGTCAAGGAAGGAGCCGAGGAGGTATCCTGGAGTCAGGTTCAGAGGACAGGCTGTGGGGACATCAGACAGTGGGTTGGGGTCATGGGGGCAGCAGGAAGTTGATGCTGGTACCTCCCTCTTTAGCCCAGACCCCCTCTCCCATAGCCCAGGTATTCCCAGTCCCTCTCTCTAGGGAGGGCCACCCCAGGGGCTCCTCTACCTCAGATGTAGAGAGCTGGGGACAAGACCTGTCAGGGCTGGCAGAGTGGCCAAGGCCCTGGACTCCAACCTGTAATTAGGGGGAATCAGAGCTTGTGCTGGAGATGCCTAACTGGCCTTCCTGCCCTTGCCCACCTCCTGGGGCTGGGAGAGATGTGCTCACTCACTTAGCAATTACTTACTGAGCCTTCATTTGTACCAAGGGTGGCAATGCAGCAGAGGGTTCACTCTAGTGGGAGAGAGAGACACAATTCAAGCACCCGCAAGATGTGAAGATGACCACATGTGATGATGAAGAGTATGAGGTGTGATGAGCACATAGGATCCAGGGTCTGACCTCACCTGGAGGTTGAGGCGGGCTTTCCTGGAGGAGGTGATGTCGGAGCCAAGAACTCAAAGGCTCAAGTAAATGGGGTGGGGAAGATAACTCTGTTCTAGTTATTTATTGCTGCATAACAAACTACTGTAAAATTCAGTGGCTTGAAACAACTGTTTTATTTCGCTCACCATGTTGTGGGCCGGGAATTTGAGAAGGGCTCAGTTGGGCCACTTGGTATCAGCCAGAAGCAATGTTGGGACTGGAGAGTCCCTTCCAAGATGGCGTCTTCACCATTTGGCATTTTGGTGCATCTTGGCTCTTTCTTCACATGGCATCTTCTCCTCCAGAACCTTCTGCATGCCTTGATGATAGCATCTTGACAGATAGAGCTCTTATGTGGAGGCACAGGGCCTCAAGAGACTGTAAACTAAAATAAAATCCCAAGCCTACAATCCACTAAAGGGACCCCCTCCTGGCCCAGGGGACCCCAGAAAAACCTTACAAATGGAGTTCCCAGCCTTGACAGGGTAGGAAGTCTGACATGCCTAGTTATACCTGCTTCCTTTTGCAGTTAGACATAACAGCTGACCAGCATTCATGTTAAAATAGTGATAATAAGACTGACAGAATGGATTCTTCGTGGCAGTAAGATACCAAATTATAAACAGGACCTAAGGCCATGCCAGGCAAGGGTTAAGTCACACACCCCTACACTTACGAATAATCTACATTCGGATTGCCACAGGTTTTCTTTTTTCTCTATCAGCCAAACAAGCACTGACCTTCAGATAAGCAGCGTTGGAGCAGTTACGGCTCACCAACCACCAGACACCGACTCACTGACTCCCAGTTCCACCAGCTGTAACTACAGCTTTGACTGGACAAGAGACTGATTTCAGTAACATTCTCCTGATAAGAATACCCACCTTGGCCGGTTTACAGAGACTGCACATTTAAATGCCTTTGTGACGACCTTTATGAATATTCATAGCTCCTCCCATAAACTGTTGAATATGTATGTTTGGCCAACCTATTCAGCTTAAATTTCTGTCTTATCCTGCTCTCTTTTGGAAGGCCTGGTAATGGCTTTGGTTGAAGGCGATGCTTCCTAGCTTCTGAAATGACCACCTTGCAGGCTGTAATCATTTATAAGAAATAAAGTCTCCTTTCCAAATTTATCAATTGTGTGATTTAAACAAAAATCAGAGATAGGGTCTTGCTCTGTTGCCCAGCTTGGAGTGCAGTGGCATGATCGTTGCTCACTGCAACCTTGAATGCCTGAGCTTAAAGAATCCTCCCACCTCAGCCTCCTGAATAGCTGGCAGTACAGGCACATACCACCATGCCTGGATAGTCTCAAACCTTTTTGTAGAGATGGGGTCTTGTTTTGCTGCCCAGGCTAGTCTCAAACTCCTGGCCTCAAGCAATCCTCCCTCACTGGCCTCCCAAAGCATTGGGTTTATAAGCATGGGCCATCATGCCCACCATAAACTGTGTGATTTTTAAGACCAGTGTGATTTTTAAATGAACAAGACCAAGGCAGAAGCTGCCAGACCACTTGAAGTCTAGACTCAGACCTGGCTTAATGTCCCCTCTACCATACTCAGTTGGTCAAAGCAGTCACAGAGCAGCTCACATTCAGTGGGAGGGGACCTAGTGCCCACTTCTTGACTGAAGGAATAGCAAAGAATTCCATCTTTAATTCACCATACTTTCAAAGCAGAGAATATACTATATGTATACACTGAACATTTGAATAGACTGTGGTAAGTGCTGTAGACAAGGAGAGTCCAGGGAACTGTTCTGGAAGTCAGGATGAGGAGGTAGAGGGAGAAATCTTACCCAGTGAGAATGCAGCAGGGCCAGGAGTAAAGTGGGAAATCAGAACAGACTTCTTGCAGGAGGAGGCACTCCAGTTAGGTCTGGAAGTTTCGCTGGGATATGGAGATTTGGAGATAAATGCAAGGATATTCTCAGCCTAGGAAACAGTCTGAGCAAAGGGCTGACACAGGTAAACCTCTGCCAAGGATCCTGGGGCCATGGGGGAGCTTGCATTGCCTTGGTCACCCTTCAGAAGAGAAGTTTGGGAACTGTGGCTGCACGGGCAGGTTGTGGTTGATGGGGCAAAGGGGGCGAACCTTGAATGCCAGGCTAAGTCCTTCCAGTGAGAGCCCCTGGCAGAGGCTGGGGAAGAAAGTCTTGGAGCTGAGAAAGGTTGGGGTCAGTGGCTAGAAATGTGCAAAATGGATAAGAACGAGGGGGGAAATATCTCAGCAGGGACCAGGGGAGGAGGAGGAGGTCATTTCATTAAGCAAGGACAGAGATAAGATGGGAGCCTGAACTAGAGTGGGGGCAGCTGAAATGTGGAGGAGTGGCAGAGAATAACAATACTACCAGCTATTGTTGACTGAGAATTTCTACTGCTCAGGCACTTTATACATAATAATATTTAAGTCTTATAGCCACTCTGTAAGGTAGGTACTATTATCCACAATTTGCAGGGATATTAAGGCTCAGAGAGGTAAAGAAGCTGGTCCAAAATCACACAGCAAGTGATAGAGCTGAGATTCCCGAGACTGAGTCTGCGCCTCTCCAGAGCCTATGCTTCTGATCTCTGTTCTGTTAGAGAGAAGAACAGGCTTGGTAATTGTTCATATAGGACGTGGAGGTGGGGAGGACAAGAGAGAAAAAGGGAGACCTGGAGATGAAATCACAGTGTCTGCTCTGATTACCAGAAGGGAGGCTGCATACCTCACAAGACTTGAGGAGCCACAAGTGGTGACTTTGGGTGGGTGGTTTCCTGGGCTGGAGGTAGGGAGAAGTATCTGGGGAGTTGGTTTGGATGGGTAAGTTCAAGGGGCATGTGGGCTATAGGTAGGTGTAAAGGAGGGAGGAGGCTCCAAAAGGCATATCCAAAGGGGAAGGGCATGGCAATTGGAAGGAGTGGAATATACTCTGAGGGCTGGCAGGGATCAGAAAGGTAAGCAGCTTGCCCAAGGTCACACAGTGAGTGAGGAGCAGACAGAGAAGCGCTCCTGACTCCATCCTGTGCCTTCTAAAGATATTAAAAGCACAGGCTTTGGACAGAGCTATGTTCAAATCCCAGTTCCATCACTGAGCCATTGGGCCAGTTACTCCTTGTATTAGTCCATTCTCATGCTGCTCCAAAGAACTACCTGAGATTGGGTAATTTATAAAAGAAAGATGTTTAATTGACTCACAGTTCCACAGGGCTGAGGAGGCCTTAGGAAACTTACAATCAAGGCAGAAGGGGAAGCAAGCATGTCCTTCTTCACATGGCCGCAGGAAGGAGAAGTGCTGAGCAAAGTGGGAAAAAGCTCCTTGTAAAACCATCAGATCTTGTGAGAACTCACTCACTGTCATGAGAATAGCATCAGGGTAACTGCCCCCATGAGTCAATTACCTCCCACCGGGTCCCTCCCACAACACATGGGGATTATGGGCGCTACAATTGATGATGAGATTAGGGTGGGGACAGAGCCAAACCATATCATTCCACCTCTCTGAGTCTCAGTTTCCCATCTGCAACATAGGGGGAAATACTACCTTCTTCATAGGAACGCAGTGAAAATTAACTGAGATAACGTAAAGTGCTTAAGCATCCCGGGCACTCTGTCAACAGTTGATAACGGTTGGCTGCTGTTGTCATCGGTGTCCATTATTTCACTGTCATTATAGCTTTGTGGTTAGAAATGTAGACTCTAGACCTATCGATCTGAATTCTAACACCGTGACTTACCAACCATGTGACCTTGGGCAAGTTGCTGAAGCTTTCTGTGTCTCAGTTTTCTCACCTACAAAATGGGAATGATATTGATACCAACTTTTTAGAGTTGTTGAGTAAATGCTTTAACATGTGTAACATGCTTAAATGTCTGACACACAGTAAGTGCCTGATATAATCTTCCTCACCAAATAATCACCATCCACCTCCTCACCACCATCTTGAATCAGTGAGGGGTAGAGTCTCCTTCTCCCTGGTGACCCTTACCCATCCCCACATCTCCTCTGAATGACTATTGCACTCACCCCCACCTACTGCCACCTGGCCTGGCCCTTAGAGCAAGCCAGTGTTGATCTGTAAGGAGTGCACAGAGAAGGTGTGGCCTGCTGGAGCCCCAGCTGCTGTGCCAGGGAGGAGGGTGGAAGCCTTGAGGCCAGGTCCCTCAGAGGATTATCTGTCAGAGGTCATCCGGGTTACCAGGCTAGTCAGGGCGGAGGGGAAGAGCACTAGAATTCCTACTGCTTGCCAGGCAACCCGTATAAATGACTATATTTGTTCCTCACAGCCTTCCATACAGTAGATATTTTATTCCCACTTCACAGATGAGAAAACTGAGGCTCAGAGAGGCAAAGAACTTGCTGGAACCCACAGCATGTCAGCAGCAGGGCTGGATCTGAGCACAGCATCGCCAGACTTACTGTCTGGCATCATTCCCAGCAGGCACAGGTGCTAAATGGGTATCTAGGTCTCTGCAAAGGCCCTGTTGGGCTCTGGGCTGTCTCCCAGACCCCTCTTCCTTACAGGGAGCCCTTGAGGGGACTGGTAGACTCTGGATCTGACACCAGAGGCTATGAGTGTTTCCTCTCTTAGAAAATTACACCTTGAGGAGTGGGGGGATTGTGGAGGGATGACATTAGGAGAAATATCTAATGTAGGTGAAGGGGCGATGGATGCAGCAAACCACCATGGCATGTGTATACTTATGTAATGATCCTGCACAAACTGCACATGTACCCTAGAACTTAAAATTAAAAAAAAGAGAAACAGGAAACACAAAATAAAATTCAGTCACATGGGAAAAAAATTACCCCTTGAAAGTGAGGATTATCTGGCTCCTCTGAGGACTCCCCGAAGATCTCAGTGGGGCTGAGACCCACCAAGGTTGTATTGCAGACTCAGGAGACCCAGGATCTCCTTCAGACTCCCCTGCTCACAATTTTGAGGCCTGCTGTCTCTGAGCCTCAGTTTCCCTCTCTGTACAGGTAGGGGGCTTGGACCAGATGATGATTATTTTAACAATAACCTAAATAAAGTAGCAGCTGGGACTTACTGGGTATTGCTGTAGGCTTGCCCAGCAATGGGAATTCTACATGTGTTATTATCACACTTCCTCCTAAGGCATGACCTATTATCCCATTTTACAGATGAGAAAACTGATCCCAGAAAGGTTAGATGACTCGATCCCAAAATATAGCCCAAAGCTTGTACCTTTTGTTTCTACCAGTCCCTTCTCATTAGGTGAGGTCACCCTTTATGGCCCCCAAGCAGCGATCATCTCCCCTCTGTTCATATTCACAGTGCAAGCAGATCTGTTCTTCAGTTGCAGCTGTAACAGTGTGACGGGGAGGTGAACAGGGATATTGAGTTGCCAAGAGCAAGGGGCAGCCAGCACAGGAGGGGACTGGATAGGCATCCTCCACCTCTCATGCTGACTCCCTACGCCGCCCCTCCTCCAACCTGGCTGGCCTCTCCCTGACCCCCGTCTTGCAGGAATTTTAGCAAACGCCAATCTTACCTCCTGTCCTGGGGCTTACTCAGATCAAAAGATCAAACAGTGGGAGATGGTGTCCTGGGCAGATCTGTCCTGGAAAGTCCATCGGGGGCAGCAGCCAGATGTGGAGCCTCCTTTCTGCTGAGGAACTGGGTCTCCTGGAGAGAAAGCACAGGACTTTGTCCTCTCAGCCTTCCAGCTGGGACTGCATAGCCTTCACAGCCCTGCATAGTCTGATTTCACCCACCCCTCCACCTCTGGTCATTCATCACTGTTATTTCTGCAGGGAGGGTGGGTGGCTGAGAGAGCCGGCTGTCGGTAGGGCTGGTGGCCAGGTTCTGATTGGGCCTCACTGTTTGCCACCTATGGGGCCTCGGGTCAGTCACTGTGCGCCTCTGACCTGCTCATCTGCAAAGTGGGGGCATCATGTCTCTGTCGTGTTGGGGCTGTGGTGAGATTCAGTGGGATAGTAGCCGTGTAAACTGCTTTGCTTATCACCTGCACATGACAAATATCTGCTCATGGGATTACCAGCCGTCCAATGCACCAAATGCCTTCCAATCTTGCACAGAGAAGAAGCCCCCTCCTAGGCTCCCCATGGAGACTCAGGGACAGGAAATCCCTCTGCAGCAGTGACAGGGGCAAGCTCGGTGGGAAAGTGGGGGACCGTATCGTATCCCCTGGGCCCTGTCTGCTGCCAGTCACTGGGGTGGGGCTCTCAGGGTCTCAGGTTTACCCTCAGCACAGCCCTGTGAAAGGTTTGTCACCAGCCCTGTTTTACAGATAAGGAATCAAAGGCTCAGGGAGGATCACCCAGTGAGGGGGGAATTCATTCATCACCCAAGGGCTCCTTCCACTGGTGACATTCTCAGGGCTGCCCGGGAACCACGAGGTGGAGATATGTATCTGGTCTGCCACTGGTGGGGCGCTTGCTGTGCTGAATGCTCTGCTACACCTACTCCATGGTTACTGGCCCCTCACAAGCAGCTGATGACAGTCACTGTTATCAGCCCATTTTACAGATGTGGACACTGAGGCTCAAGAGCTTATGTGGCTTTCCCAGGGCACGGCTGCTCAGTGTTGGAACCAAGACTTGAACTCTGCATCTGACAGCCCTTCTGATCCCTGGAACCCATAGGCTGGTGGGGGAGCAGCCGGTGAGTCCTGTGGCAGGACTTGAACCTGGATCTGTTTGGCCCAGATCTGAGTGATTAGACCCAGTGTTCCTGGTCTGTAGGAAGTGAGCCCTGGGCAGGGCTGGGCAGCCCCAAAGCCTGAGCCCAAGGCCAGGGCCTTTCCTTGGACTGGACTATCCAGTCACTACAGTCTGGCCTCCCTGGCCACCACCCCAGTGGAATCCTGAACATAGGCTGAGCTCGGGTTGGAGTCCCATATGAGGTAGGAAAATCCTCCAAGCCCCCACTAGAACTAATGACCCCCTCCCTGCAGGATTGCTGTGCGAGTGATGGGAGATGAACCGTGAGGGCGCCTCCCTTGGCTCACCTCTCAGGTGGATTAATGAGCCGTGTCCTGTAGGACTGTGGTGAGGGCCAGATTCGATGCTGCACATGGGGAACCTGGCACAGGGCCTGGCACTCCTACAGGGCTTGAAATACATTTATTCCTCACAACATAGGACAGGGGCCTTTTGTCCTCCTGCCTTGGCCCGGCCCCCAGCCCTGGCCTGGACTCCTGAGTCCCTTGCAGCCTTTTCTCTACTTTGCTCCTGGCTCCAAGGTCCCTTGGGTCTCATTTCTACCTCTGAACACCAAGGTTATGTGGGGCTCTGGCCTCCTGGGCTGTCCAGAATGCAGAGGCAATCCAGGTGGGGTATAGGGCTGCAGGGTCATGTGTGAAGCATGGCCTTCACAGCCCTGCGTAGTCTGATTTCACCCACCCTTCCACCGCATCCCTGCCCAGCTCCAGCCTGCTCCCTCCTGATTTCAGTTCCCAGGATGTGGAGGAGTCTCTCTCCAACTTCAGACCCTAAGACATTCCTTGCTGTCTCTGCCCTTCACGCCTCCCTACTCCCAGGGCCTTCTCTGGGCTCCCCCAGCTATTTGCACCCCTATCATAGCACTTAAACATTTTGTGTGATTGTGGGTTTACTCATGGTCTCCTCCACTCTTCTGGGGGCATTTTGCAGGTGGAGATTGTGGCTTGTTCATGGCTGTACCGCCAGAAGGCAGCCCAGGGCCTGGCACTCAGTCACATGAATGAGTGAATGAATGGATGGATGGGTGGATGGAGGAATGAAAAAAAACCGTATTACCTTCAGGTAAACAATGAGATGACAATGAATGACTGACAAGCATCATTCCTTCAAATACTTAAAGAGCTGCCTTAGGGCAAAAGGAGAAAGGAAAACGTGATCCTGTGTAGTCCCAGGAATTGCATATAGAACAGAATGAATGTCACAGGGGTAGATTTCAGCTGAAGGCTAAGGAAAGGCTTTCTAACAGGGCTCTCTCAGTATGGTGGGTGACTTGCTGGGAGTGAGCTCCCCATCACAGGAGGCAGGTAAGCAGAGGCCTGGCAGTGAGGTCTAATGTCAGTGCGCTAAGAGGTATTTCATTATGCACTTGGCAATCTGGAGTCCTGGCATCAGAGGGTTGTGTGGCGCACTTCTGGAATAATGTGGAACATCTGGTGAATGTCCTTGTTCCCCTGGCCTTTGGTGGGGACAGGATGCAGAAGGAGAGCATCTCACTGGGGGCTGTAAAGGGCTGAAGGGACAGCATATCTTCGTTTGCCTGGCAAGCTCCAGACATTTGGTGTCCCAAGGGTGCGGCGGGGACAGGGGCTGTTGCAGGCTTTGGGGAGGGAGAAGAAGGAAGGGGGTACAGGGTGACCTAGAGGAAGGAGGCAGCTTGGGTACAGGAGCTGAGCCTGTCCTGGGTCATAGAAGTCCTGGGTGCACGTCCTGACAACCATGGCATCACACTGGCTTGTGCCTTCAGGCTCATCACTTCCCTTCTTTGAGTATGAGCTCCCCTGTTTGTCAAAGGAGAGGCAGAGTCAGTGCTCCCCAGGAATCAGGAGTACTTGTTGATGCTGTGTGTTCTTGGGAAGGTTGCTTAATCTCTCTGAGCCTTTGCTTCCACATCTAGAAAGTAGAGATAACAGCAGCCACCCCCTCAATCCACAGGGTCATTCTGAAAACCAAGACATATCTGTGAGTGGAATCTCCCTCCCTCCCCTACTCCCTTCCCTCCCCTTCCTTCCTTCCTTCCTTCTTTTCTTTCTTTCTTCCTTCCTTCCTTCCTTTCTCTTTTTTGTGCACCTACTATGTGCTTTGAAAAGACTGAGTTTGGGTGCTATGGCTCACACCTGTAATCCTAGCACTTTGGGAGGCCAAGGTGGGTGGATCATCTGAGGTCAGGAGTTCGAGACCAGCCTGGCCAATATGGTGAAACCCCATATTGTCCTCTGACTTTCTATACTAAAAATTGGCTGGGTATGGTGGCGTGCGCCTGTAGTCCCAGCTACTCAGGAGGCTAAGACAGGAGAATTGCTTGAAACTGGGAGGCAGAGGTTGCAGTGAGCTGAGATTTGCACCATTGTACTCCAGCCTGAGAGACAGAGCGAGATTAAGTCTAAACTGTTATTCCCATCCATTGACTGTGTGTGTTTGTATATACTGAGGTGACTCCACTTCACTTCCCTGTGCAGTACGTCCCTCCCGGTCCGTGACCTACGGGATGGGGATGGGGACTCCTGCTCTGAGGGCAGACGTGACCTCCTGGGAGCCACATGCTTGGAGCTGTCGAGGAAGCACAGGCCCAGCTCTCATTCAATTCTTTACTCCTGTCTCTGTACTGCAGGAGGCCTCAGGAAAGGCAGGTTTCATGAATGAAACATCAAA